>LIAE01007762.1:336-29223 GCA_002287525.1 Diploscapter pachys
GCTAAATCTGTTAGCTGATTTGAATATTGTGCACGGTATAGGCCTTTTTATTTTTTATAAATAAAAAAACTATCTAACTCACCATCTTGATCGATTAGCCGTATCGTTGGTCCAGTGGTGTCAGCAAAAACCCGCTTATTCCTAAATCTTAATACTGAATTATTACAAAGATACATAACACGCAGAAGAAAACACGGACTTTATAAATTATAATACAAACAAGTAGAAATGGATGATGAAACTTTGAAATTATTTGGTTCGTTTTTCCTGAAGAATGATTTTTATGGCATTTTCAAAGAATCATCGCCGTTGTAAGTTTGAAATGATTGCATTCGGTTAGTAAACGTTGATAATAGTTCAATAGCTCACTGGGACTGATAGTGTTTGTAGCAAGAGAGAATTCTGTCCATGCTCTCTGTCCTCGCTTCGCCCATTTTTGACAGAGGGGCTGATAGACTAATTGCTACTGATAACAATAGAATGATTAGCAATGTCAGTGAATACTGGACGGGGAACATCAAATATCTGAAACAATTATGATATAAGTTTTTTTTTCAGCAATTAAATAGCCCCCAGAAAACAAAATGACGTGAATGAGTTCGAATTGAAACGTAATCATGGAAAGTTTTTCCATGGTTTGCGAGAAATGAATGGAAGAGGGGGATGAAAGCTTTGAAAAGAGGGCGTAGGATAAAAAGCTTTAAACAGATTATAATCAAATCAAAATATGCGTTATCTAAGTTGACAGACAATTTAAAAAGCATGTGTCTCGTGTGGTCAGAGAATTCGCATGTTGTTTAGAGTTAGGAAAAAACAATAAAGCATTCCTAGATGATTTTTAAGAATATGGACTTCAGAAAACTGATTACGGGAATGATAGGATAAGGAAGATAAGGATTTCGACATTGTTGACTGTAAAGTAGTAAAAAAATTAGATACGTAGAAGAATTATTATACGCGGTTAAGGTCAGCATTTGGATGAATAGTATCTTACGCAGATTATCCCATTAGTCCGTCTAAAATTACATACTTCAAGTCATTTGAAAACTTTTGACTGAAGAATTTCAAAATGTTGCAAATAATGATGCGAATCGTAGCTTAGAGTAGGTAGTTCAAAATAATCTCATTAGTAAACAATAGGCACAAGACTAATAGTGATAGTGTGAAATGTAAAATCGAAACCAGTAGAATTGTTTTTCATTTTATTTACTTTAGGCTATGTTGAAAGATAAATCAAAGCATATAGTTTAGTAAAAGATACATTTTAATTGTTTCAACAGCTAATATTTTAGAACGATTCAAGACTAAAATCGCATTAAAAATGTCCTAATGATAAAGTGACAACGAAAATTGATAAACTTGAACGGGGTTCAGAAGCCGAATAATCAGATAAAAACTGATACGCATTTGGTACATAAAATTAGTAAATGTTATTAGAAATGACGTGATTTTCTCAACCGGATTGGAGAAGTATGACTCAATATTTGAAATGATTACAGACTGATTGTATACAGAAGTGAGAGGAGGAAATAGGAATTACGAGAAAGTGAGTAAACTCTCAAAGGGCGGTCATAAATGACACCTGCAGAGAGGAAGGAATGCAGTATTATTCTGCCTACTGTATACACAAACTTGTCAATATTTACCATACAAAGCATAAAGTTCAGTTGAGGTGCTAATGGCAGAGAGCATTCTTCTGCGAAAAATACATCAATAACAAAATTTAAGCAAGCAAATAGACATAGGAAAGGAATAATTCATCAAATTTTTTGAGTTGTCTCTAGATCACAAATCATCTCAAATGATATCCATCATACGGTAGAAGAGGAAATGAACTACATATTAAGAATAGAAGTCATGGAGGTTCCCATAATTCGCGTGATGGCATAATAGGATTTGAAAGAGAAAAACTCGACTAAAATCTCTAATGAAGGAACAGATATTCAAAATCGCATGTAATAGTTGTTGTGGTTACACACTAAGTCGGTGTTATTTCAAGTTGGAATGAAAGTAGGAGATTACTTAGAAGGGGATTAGGCAATGATGATATCACAGGCAAAATCAGCTGTGCTGAGTTTGCAGAAAAAGGAACACTTTAGTGGCCGAAAAAGATAAGCCGACTCTGACACTTTGACCAGCAGCTATAATTCCGACTGGACTTGTTTACGAAGATAATCCGATAAAAAGGAAGGAAGTTCTCGAAGACGCGTTTCGAGTTGCAACAAATATTCCGATTAATTTTCATCAAGAGTCGCGAAGCCGAACGGGCGAATAATTCATTCGGGCAAATAGCAATTGACACTGCTCCGCCTACAGAAAGTACTTCTCACGTGAAAATTTAATGAGCTCGACCTGTTCGTGGGGGAAGGTTGACGTGGAAATGGAGAAGTTACCCTTATGAAGTAATGATATCCAGAAGAAGAAGAAGAAGAAGCAGGGACGCATGCCTAATTTCCTAATTGAGGAAGGACAATGAGCTGATTAATTCTAATGCGTCCTAATGAATGAATGTGGGAAAGTTCGCAGACTCGTCAACTACTGTGAATGGTTCTGAATGGGGAATGTAGAAAGGCCATCCGCCTGCAGGGTAAAGCGTAATTCGACTCCATTACGGCAACGTTGTCTTTGTAATTGGAGAGTCGCGAAATAGAACGAATTTTGGTATTTCAAAACTATGCAGGATTTCTTCAGATCTCCAAAGCAGTAGTCATGAATCATGAAGGGGGGAGGCAACATTCGCCCATGAAATTCGACCCATTATGCGTGGGACTCGACACGAAACAAAGCAGATGAAAATACGCTCGAAATGTGTGGCATTCAAATGGCTGGGAGAATGGAAGTAGGTCGAATTGACAGAGAAGTGCTAAGCTGTGTGACGCAGATGCCAATCCCAAACGATACAATTGAGCAAATATTCACATATGAAATTCGAGTTATTCCAGCTCGAATCTAGACCCTAGAAATATTGTTGTAGTGCTCAATTGTACTACGAAAGTGGATCATCTTAAATAGTTATAGAAAGTTCGCTGATCACTTTTTAGGATAATAATTTTGTAAGCAGATTACAAATATCCTCGGCGGATGAGTAACTATTGCGAAAATCTCGAAAATAGTGGTTCAAAGTACGAAAAAACAGCCAAAAAATGATGCGTCTAATGGCATATTTTGTTTGACGAATAACGACAAAAAGACGATATCGAAAGATGAAAAATAACTGGATCGTCACACGAATGTAATGGCATAAGAGGGGATAAATAGAGATTCGCGATAATCATTTCTAATCGAGGACAGTCTGATAGGGATTACGGTCAAGAGGTTCACAAAATAACTAATCAGGAATAATGAAACTTCCTTTATAGTTCCGTTGAACTCAAGCGTATCCACAATTTTTTATGAATTAAGAAGGAATATTTTCAACAACCCGGTCTTTTGAGAAGACTAAGACCTGGTCGTGCCTGGAACAAACGTTTAGGGGATTTTTATCGCTTTTTACGAAAGATGCATTTATTTAAAAATGATTTTAGTTAATATTCTGTTTGGTCAAAAAATAAATTGAACCATAAAAAAACTATGTTGATCTTAAAGTCGGCATTTTCATATGCAACACAAAAAGTAATACGAAAACATGTCATGTAAACTAAAGTGTGTAACAAAAATATAGACGTATGCTCTTTGAAATTTAGGATTCAGGTTACAAGTTACAAGAGAAGAGCCCTTATCTTTGAAATTTTCGAAATTCGTAGGCGCTTGCATGTTTTATAGTAAAGCAGCATAACATTTTGAGCAAAATTAATGAAATGAACTCTTTTATAGTCGAGTGGGTGTCAGTAAATTGGGTTATCTTGGAACGCCAAACGATCTCGAAATTGCATACTCGAGTATTTGTGCCCTAGCAAATTATAATAGGTCGTCTAAACTAACCACGCATATTATGCTCAAATTTGCTCACATGCTGCTGAAATTTTCTAAACAAAATTACCGCCAGTGCGATAACATTTTCAATCCGAAAATTTTTGCAGCCTTGCAATTATAGTAAACAAATATTACTCACCTTTCAAATGCAATTTTCTAGATTATAACACGAACGTTAAGCATTAAAAGTTAAGAAAATGCTCAATAGAAACCGATATCCCATTTTAGAAGGCAATATTAAAGTGAAATCCAAAATCTTTAAAAATTCTCAAAATCCTTTTCCAGATATCATAAACAACTGAAAATGTTCGACTATTTACCCACCCAAAACTTTCAGTATGCGCAGTAAAATAAATTCAAATTCGATGCTTTGAAAGGTTATTTATACTTGACCAATTTTGATAAGTTCTTTTGAAACATCTGCCACTAAATGAGCAGTGAGTGCGATGTTTATGAAACTAAAGATTGGGTTAGTTAAAATCGAAATAAGAGTAGAGGACTAGGAAGAAATGCTGTTGACCGCAAGTTTGCACAAGAAATGGCATAGTCTAGAGTCATGAAAACTACTGTAATTATTCGAGCATTCAGAAAGCAAGACTAGACTATTCTTGCTGTCGCGAAAACATCCATTTAGTATTACAAATTACCGTAACTTGCACTTCGAGAGAGGTGCAAGAAAATTTTTCAACAATAAAATTGATATTAGATATTCGATGCCGTTTGATTTGTTGGAAGCTAAATAATTTTAGAAATGACGAAATGATTAACAAGACAATATGTAAGCAATCAGTAAATACTTTTACTGATGTGTCGTCAGCATTTACCTCACAATGTTTTCATTTGTGAGGTGCATGAAATACTGCATAATTTAGATAATAGGCGAATTCATTAAGTTCAGATATAGAAAAGCCGAAGCAAAAAATAAATGAATATAATAATGCAATTATGTTTTATTTTTATTCGGAACATCGCTTATACTGTCATTGGAGCACATGCCATTTAAAAATGTTTAGCTGTTAAATTTTAAAAGAAAATTATAACGCAAGATAAAATATATCTGGAAGCGAAATAACAAAAAATATTTTCAATAGGATTTGTTTTGATTATTCTGGAGAAAATCTCACGAGGATTACAGTATTAAGATTGAAAGCTACTAAGAATGTGTCAGTAAACGTTTTCAAATCTTTCATTTACTTTTCCTTGAAAATTTTATCAAAAGGGAAAATATTTTTTACATACAATTAAATGTCATGGCTGAAATTGGAAGAGAAATATCAGTAGTGAATTACAAAGAGAAGACTATGTACTTTTGGGACAATATCTGGATACAAAACTACCACATTCATTAGGATATTGTACCTGTTTATGTATCCGAGATATTTACAAATTTCTCCTTGTTGCGTCTTTGGCGCAGAAAAATACTGGTTGGTTGAGTTGGAAGAACTTTCACATTCTTGCATCCGGCCACTGGCATTCAGTTAGTCAGTCCGCCGCTACAATTTTACAAATCCAACTCCAATCTGCCACAGCTCAAGGTTCTCTAGAGTTTGTGAAGAAGTCGAATAAAAACGACGTCTGGCACGAAAATCTCTTGATAACATCAAAATTAATGAACACGATATTATTCTAAAAGAAAAAATTTGTATTGTTACCAATATGCATTGACGTCAGAAATAATTCAATGTTAAGCTTAAATATTTTTAGTTTTTATATAAGCCCTTGAGCGTAAAATTACTAACCAGGGGTGCACGGCATGCGACTTCGGAAAATTTCAAATAAAGTCTTCATACATCCCTGTTACCAATACATTGAAATATCTTGGTTTTGCAGAAATTAATTAGTAAATGGTAATAATCTATATATTTCTCATTTTCATGTTTTAAAATTTAGTATGTATGAAAAGTAGTTTATAGCTTCGTTTTATGTCATATTCATGGAATTTTATTTTTACACTCTCATAACAATAAATCGAGCACAAAACAGAACACATGTTTTCGTAAATAACTTACGCTCTCGATATTTTGCCTGAATTTCTAATGATCACGAGGGAGATTCTGGTTGTTCGTCCTCAAATTCGTGATTCGCGAATTAGTGATTAATTTGTTAATTATCAATTATGTGCTAGTCTCCACTGAGTGAATGCTTCTTCTGTCACTTACGTTAAAATTACATTTACTGGACATTCGTTGCAAAAACGCACAAGCTTTGCATTTCTTTAGAATAACTTGATCGTTCTCTAGTTTATGATATCTGATGTAAAACGGTAAAATTACTTCCTACCGTATCACCTGCATAAGTTATTTTATCCAAAAATTCTACTAAAATCCATTTTATCATTATTCCATACCTCATTTTTCGCCATAACTACGCTTCTATTTTCCCAAACAGCCATGGGATCAAACTGAATTTTAGCACTTTCCACTAGTTCTATGAATAACAACATTATAAGAATAATTGCTCGTCAGAGTAACTGATGAATTGAAACTTCTCTCCATTTATGAATGATGGTTTCAAATATTCAAAACAACAACTTTTACGTTACGAATGTGAATTCATTAATGCAAAAGTTTTCGTTTTCTGGGAACTAAAGGCAAGCATCTTATTTAAAGTGCAATACCGCATTTTAATCTAGCACATTTATGACTGACATAGGAAACAAGAATAATTTATCAGATCAAAATGCTAGTCACTTTATACTTGATAAGTAAGCCTGAATGCACTCACCCTCACCTCATTTCAGCTATAGTTTAATTCAGCATCCTTCATCATTGTTATATTATCTTTTTCATATTTTTCGTAACGCGATATTTGATCTCAGAAATGCCACGCTCTTGAACTTTTTCCAGTGCTTGGCTCAACTATAGTTCAAGTGTTCAAGAATTTTCCTTGAAAGAAGCGAAAATGTAAAGGAGAAGGTGAAAATTGGCAGTCCATGAGAAAGAATGATGTAAACGGAAACGGAGAATGGAGAGGGAATAAAGCGTTATTTCTGAAAATAGACGTGTTTCGGAGGGAAGCAAGCGGATCGAGGATAGAGAGTTGCACTGACACCGAAGGTCTAGAATCCTGTGGTCCACTTGCCTTTCTCGCTTCCTATAATTCTGCTCTCTGTCATTTTCATTCGTCCCATTCCAGTTCGATAGCCGGTTTGACTCCAAACAACGTTCCTCGCTCCCCGGTTAGCGATCTTCCCGCATATCGGCTCATCTATTTCTCTACCGTAGTTATAATTATCTAACTTAAAACGGACTCATGCAGGTAAAATATAGCAGAATCAGAGACGTTCGGAATTTCGAATTCGATTTTTATTGTAAGGCGCAAAAAAATTAATTCCGATTCCGAAATTATCAAAGTTCAATGTCCGAACAGCTTTGAGCATAGTGTAGATGAATATGTGTTGTGACTTTGATGCTCTGGAAGTTATTATCTCATTTTAAATTGGCAACATAAGAATTGAAAAATATAGCAGAACAAAATTTTAACTGCCAACTTGAAATGAGGATGCTAGCATGTTCTGAACGTTGGAAATCCAAGATATGAGCTCAGAATAGCTTTAGATTAATGAAATTTCACTATCTCCATTCCCCATAGCTTTTTGCTTCGATGTCATATCTTTGACGATGTTCTCGAGAAAGCTCACATTCTCATTCTTCTCAAGCGAACACATTCATGTTTGTGCTTTATACTTAAATTTTTCATGAACCCATTTTCTTTAAATTCGCCATAAAAATATGGCAACGCAGATATATAATTTTCGACTTTTTCTTACACCCGATAAAGTGTAGGAGGGCCCAATTTGAATGAGAAAATCCCTAAATTTATCCCATTTTTAAACTTTTTATTCGACCCTTCCGATTGCGAAACGTTTATGTCTAATGTCTATGGGTGTAGGAGAGAATCTACTTTGTTTCATTCAAAAAGACGAAGGACTACTGTAGATTGCAGCTCGTTTTTCTCTGCTACCTAAAACACGGAGGCCAAGGAGCATTCCAAGCATTTTCCCCTTTCTTTCCATTTGCCCCCGGTCCTCTTTTCCTAAACGTCCTCCTTCCACTAGCCTCCAACAAATGTGCCATTTCGCATTACCATCAACTCATTGTTCGCATTTTGGAATTCACATTTGCCGCGTAAATTCCTCGATTCGAGTTGACTCTCGGTGAGGGTGTCGAGTGCGTCAGAAGTAATCGCCTTTCGTGTGGATTTCCGGCTCATTGCCTGCTTCTTCTCTGCCGCTTCTGCAGCATTTCAATTTTTCAATTGTCCTGTGTCCTCTGCTTCTGTCAGAGCCAGACATTTCGCATCTGCTCATGCAACCTCTTCCTTTTCGATTATTCGATCAAACACCCTTTTCCATCGCCAAAACATGTCAATTGTAGCTGCATTGTCTACAAATGCACTTCATTTCTCGACTTTGGTTTTGCAGCTCACCGAGTCATCCCCCAACAACTTGTTCAATTCAACCTTCTTCTGATTTCCTTGACTCAATTTACCCTCTATTTCTATTTCTGAATTTTCCCGTTCCACCCTCTGCTTCTTCTATTTTTATTTTCCAATACGACTTTCTATTTTCAATGTCAATGTCCATTCATGCTTTCTTGCTTTCCGACTTTATTATTTACACGATTTATAGCTGCAATTGGTGCAAAGCTCTCGTCATTTGACTGGGATATATGGTTAGGAAAGCTAAGACCACCCCCTTTGCAAATATCACACAAAAGCTCAATAAAATGGCTGCATTTTATATCAAACTTTCATGCTCATCAGACTCTAAATTTCGCTTATTTATGCATTGACACTCTTCTAATGGCAAACTTTCATGCTAGAATATGAACTTTGAATTGCGATGCTCTTCTTCAAATGAAAGATATTTTCATGTTATTCGTTCGTTGCAATCCTAAATGAATTTTTACTATTTCAGGTCGGCCAGATGACTTCTGTATGTTCAATTATTCTTTGCCTATTTGTTTTGTTGATCAATGCTTGTGCAAATAGTCAGGGAAAAGTTATAAGGGTAAGAATATTTTTGCAAGGGAATCTTTTCGGGCCCCGTGAAATTTCGGTGATCACCATAAAATAGCAAACCTAGTCTGATCAATAAATTGGCTAGGTTGAATGATATATGAATTCATAATAAATTTCCAACTGTTGCACCATCTATTGTGCGCTATAAAATGATTTGTTATTATTCAATTATTTTAGTCGATACCCTTCAATCCGATAGGACGATCTCCATGGAAGACCCCAGTACGAGTTCGTCAATATGTAAGCGGTTATCCTAGTCTAATGGCATATTCCGACTCTTCTCGACCCAAATTTTGGGGATTCAACAAGAGAGCTCCAGTCTATGACGATATCGAATACTAATTATTCTAAATTTAATTAGCAATAATTTATTTTGACATGTAATAATTACTAGTGAAACAAACAGAAATCACAGGGATCGTAGAATGATAAAATGTCTGCATATTGCATAAATTGATACAAATATGAATTTAAAAAAAAAAAAAAAAAAAAAACGTGCCATAAAATAAATTGTCCTCATTGTTGAAATAAATTCTTCTTTTAATTTCGTAGGTAGAAAGTGCTTATTTATGATGTGTAAGAATTTCCTAACCTGAATAGTGAATTATTGTTCTCTGATATGATGCGTTGAATTATCAGTTCGATCGGTCTGCCTACAATCTGCTTTCGCCTGGTCGCTGACCTCTATTCGCATAAAGGCAAGAAAGCTGAATGACACAGCGATAAACTATGAAAGCTGCATGATGGCTTTACTGAGTGAATACTCGGATTATACAATCATTGCATTAACTAAGGCATCGAGTGGTTTATAGAAATACAAATTAGCAGAGGATATAAATAAACTGCCACTGCCTAATATGCTTCAACTATCGATTCAAGTAGATGAATTCAAACGATGCAGAATTGTTTCGGCAAATTTTCAGAGGAAGAAGTAAGTTTATTTTTATTATTACTGGCTGATTGCATTATTGTATCATTCTTGAATAATTTCGATAATTTCGGCGAAAAATTACTGTGCAATTCATTTCTATTGAACATTTTCAACATTCCATCCTGATGTTCAAATAAAAATCGCTGCAAAGAATTGTGGGATATTTTGAGATCGAACAGCGGCGATATGCTCATTCTCAGGCACATATTTAAACGCCCTCAAACAGGAAAATCGTCCTGCAGAGCTCGGATTTATTCCGATGTTTTCCTGATTTATGTATTCTTTGAGCCTTTTCTACATAGATACCGTTTTTATTGTTTATCGTAGTTTTGCATCCAAAATTGAATATCAGATAAAAATGCCGAATCAGCAATTTATAATCGCGAAAAGTTATAGCTGTATCAAATCTAGTCTATGAAGCAAAATTAGAAAGGAGCTGCGCGACTATAAATATTTACTCATACCGTTCAAGTTTAGCAGATTTCATGAAGAATCCAATTTAATGATGAACGCTTATTTGATTTTTCAATTTTTGTTGCCTTTGATTATTTGACCCCAAAATAACCTCGTAATTTTAAAATAGCTCTTTTGAATGACAAAAAATGCATAACGATATCAAAGGAATGCGTGTCTGTACGTATTATTTATAATTTGATTGCTCAAAATTCAACAACAAATTACTATTTCAGAAGATGGAATCAGAGATAACAAAATTGGTCGATAATGAGCGGATTATGAATGAATTAAGGCAGGGGCAAAGGGGCAAAAAATCGACTGAAAGTGAGCCCCCAGAAGAGGAAACACAACAACTGTAAGCACTCTATGCCTTATGAACTATAATGGTCATTTTGTTTTGGTCAGATTATTTATCAAACACTCACCAAATCATTTTAGTAATATGCCGAAATATTTTTATGAGCTATATTATTATTCTGTTAGAAAAATATCAGCCATAAATTATAAAGTAGGAAGATCTGTAAAAACTCTTCTTTTACTTTAATTTTCTTATATACTCTCAAGTATTTTTCTTTACGAATCTTCAATATTCAATCTCCATGTTACAAATATTAGGCTGGTAGGAAAATTTCGTCACCTGCATATACAGTGGTGCAAAGTTTGGAACAATGCATCATTTTTATCTGCCTTGAAAAGCTCAGTTTTATTAAGAAATCTGAATGGAACTTGTAGGACTATTTCTATCCTATGTTATTTCCAAATGTGAAAAATGTCATAAGAGTTGGCTCACTAAAATATATGAGCGTAGCATGCCTCAACAAAAATTCTAATTGCTTAGATAAAATTAGGTTATTTTTTCGAATAGCTCTAGCAGATTGTGCAAGTACAGAGATCCTTTCTTCTGCAGCTCTATCTTTCTTTCCTCTTTATGCGTCTTTCGTTTTGGTCAAACATACGGCGAACGGCTGAAGTTAAGATACAGCATTGAAGAACAGAGCAGTCTGTTGAAGTCAAATAGAGAAACAGAACGGAGAAAAAGAAATACTCGAAAAGGAAGGAAGAGAGAGCTCATGCATGTGCTTCTTCGGTCACTCAAACGATACATCATGACTCTTGACACTGATTTTTCTACCCATTCTAAAATAATTCGTTCAAATTCAACCAACTAAACTTATTATTCATCATCAATCAAAAACTACTCACTATAACAAAAAAAAATCTATATGGCTATATAGATGCCCTTAATTTGTTATTCTAACTGACAAAAATAATTTATTTGATATGCTCATTATTCAATCTATAATTGGGTGACAATTCTCAGGTGAATTCGTAAATTGAATTGTAATCAATGGGGGAAATAATAGTTCTAAATGAAGGCTAAATAATACAAACTCGAATTCCGAATTAGAGTCAAGATTTTGAACATTTCTCATCTCTTGAATGCGTTCTAAGGATGATAAAATATTCTAATGTGATTGTACAAAAGTATAAAAGAAGAAACTTTTTCTTTGAGCACCTCTTTTCTTGTGAATTTCGTCAGTAACACTCTTTCGGCTCATAAATTATCAGTCGATTTCTCGCCTTGAGCAATCATTTTATCATTAATTGAATTGTGTTATAGACTCCTTTTAGAAAAGCTCTTTCAGAATGCCCTCTACTGTCACTGATTCTTCCGAATCTTCTCCGTCCATGAAAAGATGGACTATTGTCGACGATATGGCTGATGCTATGTTTCCGAGTAAGGAAGTTGCTAAGGTATGTAAAATTCTCAACAGGTTTAAAAATAATTGTTCTTTCTTTAAAGGAGCGGTCTTTTGCCATCTTCGGTACACGAACGAGATTTGTCATCATGGTGTTGGTGTTGTTCTGTCTAACTATCATTTGGTATGCCATGAGCTGCATTTCAGTTGGTATAAATAAGACAATTTGCAGGTCGAATATCTTGACATTCAATTTTGCGATTGTATGTATGGTGCCTGACAATAAAACGACGAACTCTAAATTCCATGAGTTTACTGGAAGTAAGTCATGATTTCTGTACGAAAGAAACGATTCGTGACGATTTCATCATCTTTTGATAAGAGGATCATACGCTTTTTCAGAACTAAATGATAAAATGTAATTCAGGCGAAAAGTCGATAGCGATTTCCGTCGTAGCTGCCGCTGCACTAGCCGGCAACCTCCCTGTCGTTCTGCTCATCAACAGGTTCGGCATCCGCACTGTCTTCACAGTGCTCGGCTTCTTGTCCGGCGCAGTCACATTCCTCATTCCTTTCACAATCCATCACGGATTCGGCTATCTTCTCGTATGCAGAGTTTTGCAAGGACTCGCCTTCGCATCCAACTTCCCAGTGATTGGTGCATTTGTAGCTCGGTGGTCGTATCATAAGCAGGTTTTCCGATTCAACCTTTCAATAATCATAAAAAAAAATGTCTCAAGAATGGCATCTTCGTCTCATCCCTGGTAGCGTATGTTCAATTAAGTCCCGCGATAACAAATCCAGTTTCGGGAGCCCTCTGCGATTCACTTGGGTAAAAATCTTTAAAATTTACAGCAATTATCAGGTTTAATTATAGCTGGCCATCCATTTTCTACGTCCACGGTGGAGCGACAGTCGTCATTTTCACGATTTATGCACTAGTTTATCGGAACAATCCTGGCAAGCATCCCATGGTTAAACAAGTCGAATTTGACAAAATCTCAAGGAATAAAGTTTCACCGATGAAGTTAGATACCTCAGAGATTGTGAATTTCACTACTTTTGGTTTCAGCAAGAAAGCAGTCAGCAAAGTGCCGTACAAAGCCATTCTCAAGACACCTGCGATTTGGGGCATTTGGTTCGCTTCTATCGGAAATTTGTAGGAATTTCGACCACTCTCTGCTTACCTAGAAAATATTTAGCGTTCTTGTGAACACCGTGTTTCTCTTCTCCCCAACCTATCTCTCACAAGTATTGGATCTAAAAACGACGTCGACAGGATTTAGCTCTGCCCTTCCTCCAATCGGACAATTCTGTGTCAAAATCATCATCGGTGAACATACTACACAACTTCCATGAGTAACAATGAATATTACATTTCAGGATTCATCTCTGATAAAATCCATTTCCTTTCCGAAGCGAACAAGTTCAGGATGTTCAATACTGTAGCTTTCGTTGGATCTGCAATCCTTTTGACTGTTTTGGGGTTCATGGGCACAGATAACAAGGTCAGGAAGTTCCTAATCCTTTTCTAATCAAATTACTCATTTTTCAGTCAATGAACGTCCTCCTGCTGACACTTTCAACGACGATTTTGGGCGCCGCAGCCGGAGGATTCTATAAAGCTGGACCGGTTATCTCAAAGCAATATAGGTAAATTTTGCATTATTATTCAAAAAATGGAAACTATCCACTAACAATGTTATTCAACCTTTTCTCGAGATTGATAATAAATCTTTTCAGCACATTCGTCACTGGCAATCTGTCACTCGGCCTGACAATCACAATGCTCATTCTGCCTGCCATCATCAGTCTGTTTGCACCACAGAACACTCAAGAACAATGGAGAAACGTGTTCCTTTTCGTTTCTATCACTCTCGTAAGAATTCATAATTTCTAATTATTTAGTAAAGCTATGAAAATTTCAGTGCTTGATGAACATTGTCTTCGTGTTTTTGATTCAAGGAGAGCCGTGTTGGTGGACAGAAGAAGACAGTTCTACGCCTTCTTCTACTTCACAGAGAAAGGTAAATTGAAATTTAGAAATCAGTATTCAAAATTTCTCTATTAATTCAAGAATAACTTACCGTAAAATCTAAAATAGAAGCCCCCTTAAATTAGAAGTCTTCCTATAGTAGAAGTCCACTCTCCAAAATGCTAGAACTGCCCATTACCCAATTCAGATCATCCCAGGAAGTGTTTTAGAATGTTCTTTAGAGTGTATAGAGTGGGTTTAGTCTTGATTTGAAATGATTACCTTCATTGAATAAGGAGCTACGGCGGTTTAAATTTTTTTTTTTTTTTTAATTTTGGGATCGAAAAATAGAAGTCCATGGATTTTTATTTTCGATTTTACTGTATTCGAAATTTCCCCCGCATTCATTTTTCTATAATTTTTCAGTCGCGCGTTAATTTTAAACGAGAAGGAATAAAAGAAGCGATATTTAAACAAAATATTGCGGAAGTATCAATTTATTCCTATTAAAATTCTAAATTTAGGTCTTTTCGATCGACGCCCCTTCAACCGACAATAGCTCTGCTCGAGAATCGAGCGCCTCCACAGTTCACTCTCTCAATCACGATCTCAATTCAATCATCTAGCAAAGTCAAACTAGAAAGTCTGATGAATTTTCTCAAAATTGAAAGCCCAATTTAGACCATAATATTTTGCATTTCCATGTATATAAACGGCGTGTGTATAAATAAAATATTGTGTGCTAAACTAGAGTCATAGAAATAACTTCCAAGAATAAAATGAGAAGAACTCATAAATCTCGTAATATCGTCTAATCTCTGCTTTGTGAACAAAGATTTGGGCTTTCCTAATTTCGCTAATGAAATAAGAGCATGTATTCCTTTCCTAACACTAACACAAAATAGTGAATCGAAAATTCGAAAAGATTGAAATTATGATGCTTTTTAAATGAGAAAGAAATGTTCTTCCTAGAAAAAAGGCTAGCATAAACTAAAAAATCTAAAATTGTAGTAGAAAATTTTGTTGAGATTTTGCAACATGCAAAAGGCATGATTTGACTGAACTGCGTGGATGGCATAATTCCCACACGGAGCTCAGGCCAAAACAAATCTTTTGAGTCATGTTCACGCATATCTATATTTGGAAACATAACTGATTATGTGTGGAGCGAATATTTAGATCGAATAACAAGTAGGAGCAGTAGCGAAGAGTATTATCGTTGTTGATTGGAGAGAAAGTCAATATTTATGCAGTAATTATAAATCGAATTTGTAGCGAAATGTAGTGAGTCGCGTAGAAGAGAAACGGGACGAATAGCGTAATTTTTGAATATCGACGCGTTCTCTCCCAATCAATAGTAGATTGATGAAGAGTTTGGTCACTGAAATAGAGTCACTATCAATGAAAATGAGAACTGATCAGAAAACATCATATCATTTAGCAAAAAAACTCGAAATGTGAGTAGAACCTAGTCTGCTAAGACAAAGTTTCTTAACTCGAATATAAAAAATACGCATAAAATATGAACCTAGTGAAAAGTCTAAAATACAGATATCGTTAGATAAAAATTATGGTAAATTTTGGCTGCTATCATCAGTCGACTATCATCGATTGACTCTAAGAATCGAGAGATGACAGCATAAACGAAGCAGCAATAATATTGTAGGTTTAAATTAGATTGAATCATGGCGAAGAGGAAGTAAATGAATGAAAAAGTTAGTGAGTTAGTAAAATTCTGAATAAATTTAAAAATTGTGTGTGGCTAGGATCGACTACTGAATTTAGAGGATTTTGCAGCTGCATATGGACTATGTCGAGAGAAAGGAAGGAAGAAAAACAAGGAAAGAAAGAGGAAATACTGGGGCGAAGTGAGAGGAACGGAGAGAGAGAGAAAGAAATGCCGAAGGGGCGCTTTTAGTTGTCGATGGTTTGGTTTCGTCATCAGGCGAAAAGTAAAGAGATAGAAGAGAAAAGCAGAGGGAGAAAGAACAGGGAAAAGGGGACTAGAAAGAATGAGAGATAATGGAAGAAAGGGAGAGGAAAGGTGATAGGACAATGAACGAGAGAACGGAAGGAGAACACAGAGAGGACGACCACTGCACGTCAAGCGGCTATTGCTCAACCAGCAAACAGCAACCACTCAGGCAGACGACATTCATTCAATATTTCGAAAACTGTTTTAAATTAGAAAAATTATAAAAGGGGAAAGTTTGCAAATTCAAAATATTTACAAAATTTTAATTAAAATTAGAAGATTAGCGAATGGAGTTCTGCTCAAATGAATATAAATAGCTCTTGTCTCCTGCAAAAACGTGTGAATATTCTCTGCTGATAATAAGCCATAGGGAAACGCAAACATTTCCTTGCAAAACTATTCCTATCTTTGAAGTGATAAACGAATTCCTTGCTTTTGGACTTTATATTAATAAATCTGTTTTAATAATTTTTGCTCGAAAAATAAATTTGTGCATTTATGTTTTAATAAATATTTCAACTATCATAGTAATAATAGAGATAAATTGCTACTATCCTTGGAAAATTGGAATGATTGTTGTGAATTTTATTGAAGTATTTCTCGTGTGTTTATGGTTTAGTTTTTTTTATTTAAAATGAAAACTGAGATGAACTTGACGAAATGACAGAATGGTGGAACCTTTATTTTCTCACAGTATTTTTTCATTCTTGTTCTTCGTTTTATCCCTAAATTTTTGTTCCTTCATCCGTCATTCCATCATTTGGTAACTGGTTTTTTTTACAAAGTTTTCCAAATGAAACGCTCGTGGAGGAGGAGGAATCGAGAATAAGCATGCGGGGCTTTGGCATTTCTTCTTTCTCTCCACTTCCTTGTCTCCTCAGTTCAACTTCGCATCGACTTGAGGCCTCCGTCCCTGTCTGTGCGTCTCGAATTTTTCTAACTGTTTCCCCTCAGGGCTAGAACTACTTTCGCCGACACGTCTTCTCCACAAGCGTTTCAAAACAAAAACATAGTAATTTATTGAATTTAATTTTTTTTTATAGGTTTTTGTTTGAAATAAAATGATTGATTGAATAATTGTTTGCAACAATATCATTTTTGCATTTTCCTTGCTTTCCATTGTCTCCAAGGTGAACCTTGCATGTGCCACTCGGCGTTTATGAATTGCGAACAGTACACTTCCCCTCGTCACGACTTGCGTCGAAATTCATTATTCAAACGGAATCATTTTCACTAAATCGCAGCAAAATGCATAAAAATAAGAAAAAAAACTGTTGTTCAATGAATAGCCTCCTCTAAATTAACACTAATTACCGTTAATCATTGATAACTACTGAGATATCTTATGAAAATAGAAAGAAAATTCGGTTTGAATAATGACTTTAAATGTATGTCACGACGCGAGGAGGAAGCGTAGTGTTCGCAAGTCATAGACACCGAATGGCACATGCAAGGTTAATCTCGGAGACAATGGAGAGTATATTTGTTTCCAAATGACTTTTAAAAATACAGTATTCAATATTGACGATTAAATTATTCCATTGAGGTTTGTATTTTTTCTTGATTACAATTGCATAGTGATTTATGGTTGTAAGCATATTTCCCATAGTCCATAGTTGATAGGATTAGAGTTGTGTTCATGATTATTTTTAATCATCAGAAAAGGGCTGACGCTAATTAGCGAACTAATCTGACAGTCTTATCAAGAAACTCATATTTTCATTTGATCTTCTGAAATTTAAAGAAGCTTATCAAGAAAGCGGAGTACAATTAACAATAAATCATTAAATGATTATGAATAATTGGTGTCAATAAAGAAGTGTTTGGGAGAATTTTCTGCAAAGTGGAACAGAAAATTACAAAAAGGGATGACAAAATTTGATCAAAATGTGCTTGCTTTCTATTGTAAAATTTGTATGCGAATTTATGATCAAAATTAATGTAGAATAAAGGATAAGCTAGCTTGATTTATGCTTGAGGTAGATGCATGAGAATCAGGAGTGGGCAGGAATTCCGATTCCGTAAATCCGGAATTTCGGTGATTTTTTTATTCCGGTTCCACAATTTTCAAAATAAAATTCCGGCCCACCCCTGTTCTGGGTTGATCTTCGAAATTTACCCCTTCGTGTATTTTGCTGCTTCATCGAATAATGCAATGGAAAATGTTTGAAATAATGTACTCTGATTTTTCATTAGACAGTGTTTTTGCAATATATTAGCAAGGAAAAATTCAGAGCATAAACGATATGATTCTTCGTGGTTTTATCTGAAAGATAAATAAGTGCAACGATGAAAATGTTAAAACATGCATGGTTATGAAAATTTATCTTTTAATTTTTGTAATTATTCATTTATTAAGAGACATTCCATGAATAACTGTAACAAGGGTCCGGATAATTGCAAAAGTGTCCCGGATCCGAACCAAACTTATATGGTGGATACACCCATGGACCCTAATCACAAAAATGGGGAGACCAGGTCCCGCCCCCAAAAGTGGGCGGGGCTAGGTGGGGGTCAAAGTTGAGCATTTTGACGTTTTGACTGACAATACGAGGCACAAAGAAAAGTTTCTTGCTATAAAAGATTTTCGAAAAATTTAAAAAGGATGAACATGATCATGGAATGTACTTTCTAAAAATATATAGACTTTAGGGAATCAACTACATGTTTGGGGCTGGAGGGGGTCCCGAAGTAAAAATGTTAAAAGTGACGGTTTCAAAAACATACATTTTTTGCATAAAATCGCCCATAACTTGAAGATTTGTTATTTGCCAGCAAAATTTTATTTCATATTTGGATTCTCCAGTTAAAATTACACTAATATCAGTCATAAAATCAATAGGTTAGGTATGACACTACACTTTACCATTGCACCAAAGTTGGCGACCCAAATATCGAAATTTCAATTTTGAGAGTCAGATCCCACAACATGTATACCAATTGATAGAGCTCACCAAACTGAGCAACTTTTGTCAAGACACTTTGGGTCTAGCTATAATGGTATGTGTGATATGGAGGTTTGAATGGATCAGACCCACGAAAATGACAAAAAAATTCATAACTTTCTGAAAATCAAACGAATTCGAAGAATCCTTTCAGGATATAGCAGATTAAGGGCAACACTTCATTTTTGCTTCCTAGAGTACCGTGCTATCACTTTACCATATTGCCATATGGGTCCATGGTATACCACCCATATGGTGTCTGAATGGTATGCTATAAAAATGGGTATCAATCGACTCGAAAATGATTGGAGAGTAATATTCGAGTCAATTTATACCAAATACAGCAAGTGGCTGATCTCCTAAACCAATATATTTTTAGAAATACACTCCATGGTTATGTTCATCTTTTTTAAACTTTTCGAAAATCTTTTATAGTAAAAAAGTTTTCTTTGTGCCTCGTATTGTCAGTCAAAACGTCAAAATGCTCAACTTTGACCCCCACCTAGCCCCGCCCACTTTAGGGTGCGGGGCCTGGTCTCCCCACTTTTGTGATTAGGGTCCATGGGTGTATCCATCCATATGGGCTTGATTCAGATCCGAGACACTTTTGCAGTTATCCGACCGTGGTTGCGTTTATTCGTGGAATGGCTTTTAAATGATAAACCATGTTTAAGAATCGATTTTTTAGTCTGATAAAAATTGCGAAGCATCAATTTAGTAGTTTCATTCTCTTTCTCCTTTCTTCAATGATCAATTTCGAACTCATTAATTCCAGACTTTCTCATTCAATCAATACCTTTTTACTATTTCCATTTTTATTGTTTAGCTCTCTTAACAAAGATGCTAGCCAATTTACCAGTCGAAATTATATTGTTGATCTGCGAATATCCCGAATTAAAAGACCTGGGACAATTGGCCTGGACTGATAAACGGATGATGCAAATAATCAAGAAATATCTGCCGATAGCGCTCGTGCTCGAGAGGAAAACTTTATTCTATCGTAGGAAAATATTCCTTGTATGAGCGAAAATTAATTTTAGTATTTAGTACTTTATGAAGACAACGATGCTAACGAAGGAAGAATTTGTCTGTTTGATTCGCATACTAATTCTGTTAAGCAGATTGCGAAATTCCACCATTGGTATCTGCCATATCGAGCAGCAGCTACACAGAATAAGGTAAATTCTTATGTTCGTTATTTTGAATAATTTGTTAGGCTTCAGATTTTTGCAATTGACGCATTTGAAAAATCATTTGAAATATATGACTTGAATACTCGGCAAATTTCAAGAGGTCTTATCAACAAATCCATGAATGATCGATTCAAAGAATTTTACAGGCCCAGATCCTCCTGAATGGCATAAATGTGCATCTGCCGCTTATTTAAAAGGTAAATTATATTATTTGGGTGGAGAAGATCCTAAGACGAGGGAAGATACGAGTCGAGTTGATGTAAGAAGATCAGATGAAAGTCCATGAAATAATTTATTCAGGTTTTAATAGATGAGAAATGGCAAACAGGATCTGCTTTTCCTCTTCCAATTAGTTCTGTTAAAACAATAACATGCAATGGAATTTTATACGGTCACAATATAGCATATTTATTATTGTAATTATGGATATTCAGTTATTAATGGATGGAATAATAATAAGATATATCGATTATCAGACGATGAACGAGAATGGATTGAAATTGGAGAGATTTCAGAAGGACGATGTCTTTTCGGAGTTGCATCACTAAATGGAAAAATATGCATTACTGGGGGATGGAAGTCGTTAATTTTTTATAAATAATGTATCATTATATATTTAGTCGTGGAGGAGTATTAAAATCTTGTCTGTGTTTCAACCCCTCAGCTCCAGCTGACAGTCGAATTTTTCGAATCACTGATATGAATTATGCAAGACATGATCATTCGCTCATCGTCGCTAACGGGAAATTGTATGCAATAGGAGGGTGAGCTGAGATTTTGCATATCTTGATACGAAATATTCGTTAACTTAGATCTCAAAATTTTTCACGTGAAAGTTTTTGTAATTTAATCGAGGAATACGATCCACAAACGAATAAATGGCGTGAAGCGGGAAAGTTAACATAAAATAAAACTTGGTTATAATAATCTCAGATTTCATATAGAAATTTTCTTCAATAAAATGTCAAATAATAATTTAATTTCAATGCACATGATACAGAAACTTTCGAAAGATACACTTTTTTCCAATTTATTACTGCACGAAAATACCAAAACGACGAAGTTGTTTGGATTTTCTGATATAGGGTCAATCCTTTGGTCATATATAAATCTTTTCTCATCTTATTTTATGGAACCTCGATAATTTTTCACTTATTCTCTGATAATTTTCGCTTTTCCTATTAATGTTGGCTTTTCAAGTCATCAATGTCATAACTGATCTGTATGATTTCCAAATTCTAAGCATATTTTCTGCAATAGAAAACATTCTTTTTTGAAGCATCAAAATCTAATGATTCTATGCTAAAGTTATAGCTCAACTTTAGAGAAAATTCCACTATTCGATTGGCAAATATTTATTCTCATTGTACTGCCCAACAGAACATCTGACATGAAATGATAATGATGAAGGGAAATCGAGAGAAATGGCATTCATCGTTGAACTAGGCGATTAATGTATGAAATATGAAAGACCGCGAGACGAGGAAAAGAGCCATAGAATTTAATCGTTGGTAGGCATTACGTAACGCGTGCAACGATGCTGACCTATTGAATGGGAATGAGGAAGACCAGTTATCACAAACTCAAAATAGCGAAACTAGACAGAGAGCAGGCAAATTTGGTCGAGAGCAATAACAACATTTATATTTGTCTGATTTCAAGTCAACCTTTATCATAAAACCTAAACCTATTTAGAGGGTGCAAGTGGAGTCAAGTTTTTGAAGCGAATTTTATAAAGAGATTTTTCGTCGCCTAGGGTATTTTCATTTTCTGACAAAGATTACGTCCCTAGGGGGTCTCTTATATTTTTATCCCTAAGTTACTCTTACCCTCTTATACTTTTCACCCCCTTTTTCCCTTCCCCTTGTTATTTTCCAGAAAAGGGAGGATAAAAAGTACAAGAAGCCTCCTAGGGGGATCTCGTCGCATCGATTTTGTGCTTCTCCGTTATAAAATGAAAATTTTAATACATTGTTTTGACATTGAAGCGAGAAATGAGCCTATTTTCATTCATTACTGTCGTTTCTTCTTTGAACCCTTGCCGCTCCCTCCCTCAAACGATCTGAGAATGGAGGAAGAAATGACGGTTTTCAACATTTTACAACTGTTTGAATGTATTCAAATCTTGGTCGAGAGTTCAATTAACGAAAAAATGGGAATTTGGAAGACGTCTTCTCGACATCTTAACTTTCGATAGGATTATTCATTTCGAAAACGGTAAAGTGCCGGAATCAGTAAAAAATCGGTCCTTTTTATGAACTAAATTTCATCCACCAGACTTCCTATTTCGAAATCCACGTGCGCCCTCTAAACTTATTGTATTCGTAGGTTTATTTCACTGGTACAGATTTTCATTCTGCTACCTTTTTCCTTAACTAGTGAGATTAATGATATTTTATTGCAAAATCATTAAGATTCAACTCATCTTCCATTTAATGAAGTTTATATCTCTTTAGTCTTTTTTGTTTCCTTAAATACGGGGCGAACTTTTTCAAATATTGCTTCATGATTTTTGTTGTAAAAATAGTATGTTGACAGTTAAACAGTTATAAATTAGTGCTCGCAGTTAACAAAGTAGGTAGAATTCCTTGATATTTTCGTCCTATCAGAATTCTAGATTTAGTATCAGAAATTCAAATTCGCACAATTTGCGTGTACTTTTTCCAAACCGGCTCATTATTCCATGTTTGTCTACTGCGTTAGAGTCTGTGTTCTTTTCATGTTAGTTTATTTGAGCATTCCTTATTTTACTCCATTCATTCGATATGTCAGTGTAAAAATACTGATTTGCACGTTTACGCATTATTCATTAATTTTCCATTGAATATTCAAAATAGTACCCTTTTCTGTGATTATTTTGTCTCACATCATCTTTGTTTATTTGGAGACTATTGATATTTTTCGGTCTTTCTTCCTTCGTTCTTCACCATTTGACGTTCATTGGAAATGGATCAGAAAATTCTTCTTTGAACTGATTAATTCTGAAGCTTTTGTGCAAATTAGCTGCTGCTAGCAGAGTTGGTGTAATGATGCAATGAGGGTACTGGTCTATTGTCAAGCATTGCAAGAGTTTCTCTGTAAATTATAGAGCAACTAAATATTGAGTTGTCTCCGAACTTGAAACGTCTAAAGATAATATGATCAGTGTACAAATCATCGGAAAAACTGAGATTTCTCAAAAATAAGTAGTTAGTTGCAATAGATTAATTTCTGAAAATAGAACGTAAAGAGTACAGTAATCTCATGCGACCAAAATGCCTTTTCTACACTGAATGATCGTAAATTTATGTGATAGCATTTGCAGATCTGTAATTTGACTGTTGATACTTTGTATTCTTCATAGTCTGAAATTCTAACATAAGTGAATATCACGATGATGACTTTTCCAACTACTTTTGACATCATCTCAGATATCAAACTATACCTATGATTAATGCGCTTCGACTTCACTACGAACTTCAAGCTGTACTTCATACGTCGCACTTTAATTTGAGTTTGAAATGATGGTGTAGCTGAAGTTGTTGGTATATAAACTGTCAGAATAGTCTTGATTCCTGCATTGTTAGTATTGTTTGTCCGCTATGATTAATTAGTCAGTTATTGCACTTGGTTTCCTTCTTCTTCTTTCATCGACCGCCTCACTTGACAATGTTTTCGTCCACGTGAAGTCCAACTTCCACTTCCGTTGTAGCCCCGGCATCACGTCCTTGTCGTCCTGTCACTTTGCTTTGTTGCAATGCTGCTTGTCGTTTCGACTCCGCCCCCGTTTCACAGAACTCTCCACTTCTGCCCCTCCTTCACGTATCACTATTATCATTCGATCATTCATGTTTTTCTTTCTGTTTCTCTGCGTCTCCCCGCCTCTCCTCTTCTCTCATCTTTTGTCTTTGATATAAGGCCGTTATCATCGTTTTGATGCGAACTGACAAACTGATTGCAATGCTTATGCCTCTTCCGATCATTTTCAAATTCTTATCATTTGAGCTGAGAGCATGTTAGAGAGGGGTTACTGTAGTTCTAATTCTGTAGATATATGTCTTCTTTGTAGGAAAATTGTGAATTTCTCATTTTGATATTTTGGATATGTGGCCCATTCCTCTCACTCTTCCGTATATCAATTGGTTCCTTATCACTTCGACTTTCTCCATTTGGATCTCTGCATTATGTAGTCAATCTCGGTGCAGAATGCAGATCAATGTCCCTTCTCTTCTTTATTTTTTGTTTGGCGGTGATCATTTTATATATCACTTTATTTTCACACCAATATGCTACAACTTTATATCTTCATTTATTTATCTATTCCTATAATTTAATTTTCAGCTCTTGAAAATGCAGCAAGTAGCAGATTCGGTGTTCCCTACACAGGCAGCTGCCCGTGCGCAGTACCAGCAGATATTCGGAACGCGGACTCGCTTTGTGATGATGTTCCTCGTTCTGCTCTGCCTCACCAGCATTTGGTAAGCATTTTCATTTATTTATTATAAAACGACAGTCGAATTTTTGTTGACGCAATTTCAAACAAGAAACTGATACTGATATGCAATTGAAAAGGCAGTTATCATAACATTCCTGAAATTTGATACCTATGGTTTGTTGTACTGAAGGTGGCCTTCATGACGAAATTCCTAAAATGTTTTCATTGCCATTGTATAAATGTCGAGACATGACTTTTTGAATTGACAACGAAATTTACGCATTTTCTGACACCTGAAAATAGAACTGATTTTTCCCCGATAAATTATTCATGAAAATGACGAAGATCATCTTTTATCGATGAAAGTTGAAAGAAAAGGCGAATCGAATTCCATAAATTGACATGTGATGCGATGAAAGTTGAAGTTGTTGTAGAAAAAGGGGACGAATAAACAGATAGGACACTTGGGGTGGCCTAGTTCTCGATATGAAAACTGCAAAAAATTATTAGGGAAAATACTGTATATCAAAGATAGACATTTAGAATGATAAGTAAACAAATTATAATTGTAACAATTTCAGGTCGAATATTTTGACGTTCAACATTGCGGTAATCTGTATGGGACCGGAAGAGAATGGAACAGCCGAACACAATGAGGATAGTCACATTTTCACTAACAGTTAGTTCATTTCTATTTTTGGTAAATTCAAATTTATCAATAGATGTTTTTCTTCATTTTTATCGAGTTTTACCTGTTCATATTCTTTGAACATGCATTCGATTTAATTTGATAGACGATAGGCAATGATAGCCATTTATTATGAGAGAAGCGGGGAGAGATCAATGAAAATGATAGGCATATGAAAGTGAGAATGAGGAGATGCAATGTGAGTGCGTATGTGAGAATGCATGCATATGCATGTGGCCTTTCTCTGCTATCATTTATCATTGCAACCTGCGCTGACCGGAAGTAGAAAGTGAAATAGGGGCGATCTTTCTCCATTTTTGTCCACGAAATTCTTTTTCTGTCTATCCTTATCTTATTTGCATACTTACCATCCGATTGATATAGATCTATAAAAGTCATGCGCTCAATTATAAAGATGTTCTTCCTCTTCTAATTTTGAGATAGTGATTTGCAAAAATGAGCTACGATTATGACAAAGTTTTTCGAGAAGAGCTTTGAAATTTTTATTACACTTCTTTTTTAATGAACTCTTCTTACAAATGATAGGTCTTGTTGTTAGATAATGAAGACCAATAATTTAGACCAACGTTCAATAGCTATATCTGTGGTGGCGGCAGCTGCATTAATATGCAACATCCCTGCTGTTGCACTTGTCAACAAGGCAAGGGAGATATGGGAAAAAGTTGAAAATTACAGTGATTTTCTAGGTCGGAATTCGTACAGTATTTGGTGGATTAGGTCTTTTATCGGCTGTAGCGACATTATTGATTCCTGTCAGCATAAGGGTATGCATATCTTAGACATTTTTCATACCATATAAGTTCATTTTAGATGGGCTATACCTATTTTTACATCGTTCGTGTATTCCAAGGCATTGCTTTCGCAGCTAATTTCCCAGTCATCGGAGCTTTCACAGCCAGTTGGGCATATTTCAAACAGGTATGCTTCTTGTTCTTGGTGAAGATCAGCTTTTAAAGGAAGTTTTGAATTGAATGTGGAAATTTAAAAAAAAAAAAAAAAAGATTCCCCCAAAAATTGAAGCTTATTCACAGTTGATGACGATATATTCTTGTAGTCATATGTTATGGTTTCGGTTTTAGAGTGGTTTGTTTGTGGCAGCCCTGGTTGCGTACGTGCAGTTGTCGCCTGCAATCACTATGCCCGTTTCGGGTGCTTTGTGCGAAGCTTGGAGGTGAGCCATCAACAAAAATACAGAGAGACAGCAAAATCAAATTGTGATCTTTGTTGTCATCAAATTCTTGCAAAATGTCCACCTTCATCCCTTGAAATTTCACTACGTCAAACAATGCTCATTACCTAACGGAAATTTCAAGAAAGAATTTAGCAATTTTCACAATAAAAAATCTAAAACTGCAAATCAAAGATGTCACGATGTTGGGGATCTGAAAATTTCGAAATTATAAAATTGAAATTTATTTCTATCCCAAAATTAACGGAATTAGCTCTTTCAGAATCGAAATTTCGTAACACTCTGAAGAATATGCATTGAAAATAGCGACTTTACAGACAGATGAACTATCCAAATTTTAATGAACACACTTCAGATGGCCCTCAATTTTCTATTGCCACGGAGCTGTCACTCTGTTCCTGTTCGTCTTCTATGGACTCTTCTACAGAAATAATCCCTCGAAACATCCGTTTGTGGGGGAAAAGGAGTGGAAGAAAATCTCGAGCGGAAAAGTTACTGGCGTCGAGTGAGTTCTTACAGAGTTTTTTTTACAACGTGATCGGTCTCAAAATGAAATACTTTGTTTCTATCTGGTATTTTATCAACGATGATTATTGTACACTTCGGCTTTTTGAATGCATTGATGGCGAACAGATAATTCGCAAAACCTATAGGGATAAAGAAGGAGTACACTAAATTTGATACGAAATTATACAGCCTTACGTAAGCGATCGTTTCGATACCGAATTTAGCCTATTATTACCCTGGTATATCTTCTCAATACTATTTTTATCAACTTTGTAATTTCTTTGACCGCCAACATATTCAATAAGCCCACACTTAGAAGTATCAGTGTATTAAACAAAGGAATCACGTATTCTTTCTTTTGCAACTCTGAGAATTTATTCTTGGAACGGTCACTTTTCGATGAACAAGTGATATTTCTTTTGCAACGCTGGAGAATGTATGATCGTGGTCATTCAAGAATTTTCCCAAAATAACTGGCCTTCTCATTTGTAATTAGTGGTTTGGTTTTCGGAAATAGCATGCTATTTTTGCTGTCGGAGGTTTTTTTCTTTCTCTCTGGAACGAAATATGACTATCCGAACAAATCTTTTTCTTTTCGAAATTACGGCCACAAACCATTTCATCATCGCAGCGCGATGAGACATTTCGAGTAATTTCAGCGAAAAGTTGAAAGTTTAGAGAAATGTTTGGAATGACTGATGAATTAATGATAGCAGAACTGAAAGAGAGACCAAACATAAATTAACACTTCGGTCAAAATGTCATATGCGGGGGAGAAAAGGTAACAGAAAATGGTCGAGGAGTGGAGTGACAATGACAAACTGACAGGGGGAGACAGAGAGATGACTGACAAGGAATGAAGTTGTGACGTTGCGAGACCGCTGATTAGAGTGCAAAAGAAGGGAGAGGGTGGATGAAGACCTGCATGGATAGAAAGGGGACATCAATCATTCACCGACCACTCACTCAGTCAATACTCCAGTTGAAAGTTGAACTCAAAATCGAAATCAAAGAAAGTTATATGAAAAATAAATGTATTTTCAGCAAAAAAGCCCTCAGGAAGGTCCCATACATGGCGATTCTGAAGGTACGAATAAATGAAGCCTACTAAACTTAGATAAAATTCGCATCGAATCAAGCTGATCCTCACTTGAAGACATTTAGAGAAAATCTCAAATTTCTAAATTATATGAAGTTTCCTTCTGAGACTATCTATCGCATGGTTCAATGTTAATCTCCACGATTTGATAAAATTTGATTCCGATAAACGTGGAGGTTCATAATTCTAGACTCCCGTCGTATGGGCTGTTTGGATCGCGTCCATCGGAAATTTCACTCTCGTCAATCTGCTATTCCACTATTCGCCTGTATATCTTTCTCAAGGTTTGAAATTTTTACGATTCATACAAATTCTGACTGAAGTGAAAATTTAGTTTATACAAATTTTAACCAAGTATTTTCAAAAAATTATAATTATTTTAGTTCTTGGATTCGGAGTCCATTCGACTGGTTTCTCGGCAGCTCTGCCTCCACTCGCTCAGTTCATTCTGAAGATTTTGGGAGGTTCGTCAGAATATCATATAATCGATAAATTGAACCAAATTGTTTAGGATTCATTTCTGACAAAATTCATTGTATCCCCGAGGCACACAAATTCCGGATGTTCAACACGATCGCCTTTGGCGGATCCATCATTTTCCTGGTTATTCTCGTCTGCATCGGAATCAGCAGTCCGGTAGATTAATTATCGATGAACTCAATCTATAAATTATTTTTAGTTCCTGTCCATGCTTGCTCTGGGTGGATCTGCCGGATGTTTAGGTAATTAACCGTCGTTATTTTCTTTCGATATCACATAAATCCTAAATATTTCAAATAATATTTGCTATAAAATATGCCGATTGGTGCATCCAGATGATCGACTAGTAAAAGACGGAATTCTGTATGCAAAGGCGATTT
>LIAE01007765.1:5193-42461 GCA_002287525.1 Diploscapter pachys
AAGAGATTTTTGGCAAATAAAATAGCCAAATATTAATTTTCCGTCAGAACAACAATGTTGCACACTCTTTGCAGCTCGCTTTTACACGAACCTCGCCTTTTCTTTTCTCATGTTATTTCGTTCACCCCTTCTTTTTCGTCTCTGCAAGGGCGTATGCTATCTCGCAGCGTGAATAGCATCCTTGCAGGCGAAAAAGAGAAGACAGGGCATAGGATAGGAGGGATGCAAAGTGTATAACATTGTTGTTGATGGAAAATTAATTCCTATTCACTCTTCACCATTCTTAATTACGAAATTTTTCAAACTATAACTTTGCATTTTTTTCAATTTTTTGAATCTTATACTAGAAAATATGTAATGAAAATATTCATGACTTTATGAAAAGAGCGAAGAGAAGTGAAAGCTTTGACTTAACTTTTAGGGGATATTCTTTCCGCAAAATTACGAAATAAACTAATAAATGTGAAAAATGCATACCTCGACAGTGCTAGTCTGAATGTGGCATCCGACAGTGCCGCCCATGAGCCTGTCCATTTCGAATGCCAAGTCGACTGTCTTGTTAATTGCAGTGCCCAGTCCGTGCACGAACACCTCATCGAACTTCTCATTCAGGGCCTTTTCCAACTTCCTCGCCTCTCCTTGCAGACTCGTTTTTCTATTGAAGGCAAAATGAAAAACAATTGACAAAACAACTCCTTACTTCGTAATGTAAAAGTGATTGGGACTGGTCGAACATTTTGAAGGCTGAAGGCGCTTTCGCTCGAAATCGACTGGATTGATGCGGTTCGATGAGACTGATTGTGGCTGCTCTTCCTGGGGAGATTTTGTGGGAAGCGACGACATCTGTAACCAGAATATTTATTTTAGAAAAAAAACGTAACGCTGTCAAAATCCGATGACTTAATGGAAATGAAAAATGTTCTATTTTGAACAACAACCAAGGAAATTATCAAGTGTTCAGTATTCTCATTGTCGTTGAAGAAGACTTTTGCTGAAAGGACGGGACGCGTATCTGCGAAGGGTATAGGAGAGATGCAGGGTGCAGGAACGCAGAAGCAAAATGGTTAATCTCGCAGATACCCCTTCTTCTTCTCTCTGCAAGTCTTTTTGAGGGACAACGGAAAATACACACAATCACTATTTGGAGAAAATATTCTTTTCGTCAGAAGTATCTTAGATAATGCGCACATTTGAACAAGAAATTTGATCGGTTTTTCGATTTTCAAAAGGATAAACCTTTTCAATTCCATCAAGTAATCGGACTCAAGCATTATCCTGCTTACGATTAGTAGCTACTGAAGGAAGAGAACGACGAAGGCCATGCCAAAGCAGCTCAGAGCGATCCAAGGAGACAGCCGCTCTCCGATTCGAGCGCACTTCCAAAACACGCCGAGCAAACTGAAAAGAAAAGTTCGAATGCTTTTGAAACTCCTGATATTCATAAAGTGGCAATAGGGAAATCACCAGAAAGACGATTGGATAGTATTGGGAAAGAAAATTACAGCATACTCTTGCCACTCTGCTCCTGTACTATTTCATATGGATTGTTATGTTATCTTGGAACTTCCAAATTGGTCACGAAATCATTGAACTTCAAATTGACAAGATCCATTAGCCGAGGAAATGAGAAAAATTAGAAACAAAAATCTATTATCTCTCATCGATATTTATCATTTAGGATATGCACGAGTTTTTGGAATTATAGATTCCATCAGCAAGTTCATTTTTCCTAGAAAGTGAAAGTTGAATTGAGCGTCTTGAACTGAATTTGCAGAGGAACTCCTTTGTTTTCACTGGAATTTTCATTCGACTAGAAATGGCTCACCCCTCCTTTTGCCTGTCGATGATCTTGGGGGCGAAAGCTCTGAAGTAGGCACACGTGCAGATCAGCAGCAGGATCACGGAAATTAGACTTTGGAAGTTGAATATCGCAGACTGTAAAGGAAAACAGGTAAAAATGCATGGAAGATGAGGGTTTCCAGGAAACTGACCAGTTTGAACGGTTTGGAGATCCTTCCGGATCTGTGGACGATATCTGAAAGTAGGTTCGGTAAGAATTGGTCAGAATTGATAAGGAAAAGATGGAAAATTCAAATAAAATCGAGTGAATTTTGGAAAAGGTGTTGAAACGCTAAACACGCAGGCGACCTGTTTTTACTGCGTCAACCAACCATTTCATTTCTCGATTGAAATTTTGGGATTTTCTTCGTTTCCGTCGAACTTCATCCGAATTACCCATTAATCCTCTCCGAATTTGGTCAGGAAATGACCGTAGATGAACACCTGGCATCTATGCTCAATGATTCTGTCCATTTCTCTCTGCCTCCCATAAAACTCGTGTTTTTAGTTTTGCAAATTTTTGAGAAAACTTATCCGTCTTTTTTTATTTTATTTCCTTTGAAAATATTTTTTTTCAGCAAAATGAAGTACGTCTCGGCTTACATGCTGGCTCAAATTGGTGGCAAGAAGGCGCCCACTCACGACGACATCCACAAAATCCTCGGTAAGCTTTTCATTCATTTCGCATTTTTGGTAAAGGGTCACATTTGCAAGTATTGTCTTCATTGCGTGATTCAAGTCCCGTTGATTAGAAACGTAAGAAAATGAGAACTACCTCACGCATCTTTTCGTCGTTATTCTCCAGCTGATTTATCTTTTCCTGCACTTTAGCGCCCCTCTATGCGCATAGTTCATGCACGCGTTTCGATTTTTGTGAACGTTTTAACACTAGGACTTCGGGTTCGTTTGACCATGGAAATATTTAAGCTGCGAACTTCGACAAAGTCATATAATCTGTACTATGTTAGGGTCATAAAAATGTGTTCAACTAGTCATTTCAAGATCTGGATTCAACAAATAATGGCTATGAAACTTGTCTATTTATCGTTGAGAGTAAGAGTGAAATGGATAATCTAGAATCGACTAATTGAACATTCATTTATGGAAGGTGGTATCGTGTGTGTATACTAGAAATGAGAAAGTCCGCTTTAAAATATTTACAAAATTTGAGGTTTTTTTTTTCAACGAAGTACATTTATTAGCTTTGTGATATAGACCGAGGGAGCACTTTCGCCTGACGAAAATAAACTATAGGGGGTAGGTCGCGAGGAGTTTCTGACGATCGGCCTCCCTAGGTCTGACTTGTGGCTATTTTGATCTAGAAATTAAGATTTTGAATCTGACTTTATGTTGATTGACATTTTCCTTGCAAAATAATGATTTGCAGAGGGCGGTGGTTTGGAGTACAATGAGGAGAACGCGAAGCGAGTAGTGAAGCTGCTTTCGGGCAAATCGCTAGCCGACCTGATTGCTGACGGATCGAAGCACCTCGTTGCTGTGTCTGGTAGGGAATCACATAACATTCATGCCAATAAATTCATGATTTTCAGGAGGTGGAGGCGGAAGCGCTGCTGCTCCTGCAGGTAAATAAGTCAAAAATATCTACTCGCACAATATTTTGAGTTTCTTGGAAATTCCATCCACCTTTTTCTTCTCAGAACTGTTTGTCTACCACAAAAATGGTGAAAAAACTTTCTAAGAAACCGAAATTTTATTTTAAAAAATCAAAATAAATCGACAAATTCTTATCTTCCAATTTCAGCTGCCGCGCCCGCTGCTGCAGCCGAGGCCCCGAAGGGTAAGCATTCTGAATTATGCGCAGATTTTACTTTAATCTTTAAAAGATTACCTGAAAGGTATTTCAAAAATTGCTCCGTTTGTTAGTTTTCTTCAACACAAGGCTAGACGAAATTTCGTCCCAGCCCTGCTTTGAAATATAATTTTTCTTGTTTGAAATGAGAATATTTACAACCAAACTCTTGCCACATCAAATTTCTGCTATCTCGTATCAAAAAATTTCATTTTCAGACGAGGGTAAGAAGAAGAAGGAAGAGGCCAAAGAAGAGAGTGACGATGACATGGGTTTCGGCCTGTTCGACTAAGGCACTCGATCCATCCAACCCCAATCACAATCTTGTTTGTTATTTGTTTTTGTTCAAGTAATCTACGTTCAGGGATAAACTTTATTTATCTCATTTTTTTTAAATTACAAGAAGAAACATCATAATATTGATTGAAGAAATATCAGCCAAGTCGGTAGAAAATTGCATCCTGCAAGTAGAAAACTTAAAAATTCAATTTTCATTAGGAATGATTTTTTTAAATTTAAAAGTCTTTTTATAAGAGATTGAAAAGCAACTTTCAAGCCTTATTATCCAATTCTTCCAATTTCAATGCAAAATTAAATCAGAAATCATCTAAGCTAGCAACCTCTAAAAATTAAACTAAATTGTGACTAATATTTGTTTTCTAAATTTTATTCCCATCATACAGAAGGACAAAAGTATTGGGTCACTCTTTCTTAGTCTACGATATTGTCAAGCCCTTCGCACTGATCGGATCAATCTGAAACCGTATGCTTGCATTTTTTACAAGTTCCCTTATGTGTGAAAAATTTCAGCCAAATTCCATCAGTGCAAAGAGCTGGGTAATATTAGCCCCTAAGTAGGGGTTACCCGATACTTTTATCTGCCACTATATTTGACGAAACTATCTAATCAAATAGTTATTTTACCACAAGGATGATAACTTGTAAAATTTAGATTTGCACAAATCAATTTAATTAATTCTTCCTAACTAATTATTTAAGACGATGCTCTTGAAAAATCTATAAATAGGGAACCCCCAAGCAGATATACCAAATGTATGTTTCGGACAAAAGTTTTGTGCAGAAATGCCACTAGGAATGTAAATAAGACTTTCGTGAAGAAAAAGAAAAGTTTCTTACCGGAAAATTGCAAAAATCCGTCACCCAAAATGAACGCATTTTCGCAAACAAAATATTGCTTGTGTGTGATTGTGTGCGGCTATTTTGCCCTGATCATTTGTACAGTACCATTTTATCAGGTTTATCGTTGATCTAGACGGAGTTCTTTTTTAAGATATTTGAAGTTTGAAGGGTACTTCCTTCCCAAATTTTCTGCTTCAAACTACCACGTTTCTACCACACACGCATTTTTGCAAAGGGGCGGAGCTTGGGGACCCTATCTATAAAGCATCCTGATAGTTCTGATTGTTCTTTCTCCTTTCGGAGATATAAATATGAGCTGGGTTGATTACAATTGCTTTCGTTTCTCTTTCCCTTGCCTTTCTGCCCGACTGCTTGTTGAGCATCAGCAAATGATAACTGATAACGGTAGAATTGAGTCGATTGACAAAACAGTCCACAATCAGGCAATCAAGCAGACACATTCCAAATCACATTGTCTCCATTTCTCCTGCAAATCCCCTTTTCTCCTTTCATTCACGTTTTCCACTCCCCAAATACAACTTATAGCCAACCACTACTTTTTGATATAATTGATTGATTTACTTGTTCAAATTTCTAATTCGACCAAATATCACAATGTTCATCGCATAGCGGGTCTCTCCTGATTGATATTGAATTGTGACAGAAGTTCCTTTGCCTGGCTGATTGCTGATTATGGCTGTTCACTTCTCTGTTCATATGCAGTGTTTGTCATTCATCCATCCATTCCTCGCCAGTCTTCATAAATCATCTCCCTGTCGAGCACTTCTTCATTCAGTCAGTGGCTGCAATTCAATCGATTCCCTCTCCCAATCAATCTGTCGTCCGTGTGCATCCTCCCCATTCATCAATTCTTCATTTATCATCTCCATTCCTTATCGTATCTTTCCTTTTTCATCCCCTTCTCGTTCTTTGTCCCTTCCTCCTTCCTCTCTGCCATGCTGACCCTCGTGCTTATCGTATCACATCAGTTTTCCCTCTCCCTCTCCTCTGATTTCCTTACTGATTGCCTGATTGCGGTCCAGTGCCTTATTTGTCAATGTCGTCTCATTTTCTCCCTTCTGGTAGTTACTTTCTCCTTCCCTTCCCATTTCAAATGCCCAATTATCGAGTGATCGAGTGATTTATTGCAAAAATCGTAGTATAGCCTGTTAACAGCGTGGAACTAACGCTACATTAGACCACGCCCCCTTTTATAGTCTGTGATATTTTGATAGCGCAGATAATTGATTCGTTTGTAGTCGATATTCTGATAATTACTTATATTGGTCAATATTTTTATTCTCATCTTCGAATTTCTAAATGTTCAAAGGAACTTTAAGCGAGCATAGAAGTTCTGAATTTCTTTTATCTTTTATCTCAAATCCCTAATGAGAATTTTTCGATGCAACATTTCATATAAAAATAATCATAAAACAAAATTTCTACCTTTCATAAAGATTAGAGCGAATTTATCGACCAACACGATAATATTGTTCCTTAAAGTCGTCTAAATTATCGTTAATTGCAGGATTTGAGTAATGACTCTAATGAAGTGTGATGTTTGCGACTCTCCCACTGCAACGAGTCTTCATTTCGGGGCTAAAAGTTGTAAGGCCTGTGCAGCTTTCTTCAGACGAACTGTAGGTTCGTATTCTTAACAACTGAATGATGAAATCGATACTGATTTTCAATTTCTTCCAGCTCAGAATTCAACCTTCAAATGCATCACGGGAGAGAACAAATGCAAGATTCATTATGGTAAGTTGATATTGGTGAAGATCACCTTGAAAGGAAAAACTTTAGAAAAGCGTATGAATTGCAAGGCATGTCGATATGTGAAGTGCATCAAGAAGAATATGAAGAGGAACAGTAAGTTCAATGCAGAACATCAATGCACAAATCTACTGTATTTTTGTTAGAAGTGAAATCCCAAATGAAGCACAAACCAGCTCGGCAATCCACTTCTTCCTCCTCAATGGAACCCCCCTCTCCTGTCGAACAGAACAATATTCAGGATGAACAGGAGCAAATTGATGTTGTTAATGTAGGAATTTTTTACATTTATAATTGCAGTCATATTTTGCTAGATGAATTCATGCTTATCTGCAGCTTTCATATTAGTTGAAGGGATCTCTGATGTTGCAATAATTAACTCAGCATTTTAGTCGAAATATCGTCGCTTAGTTCTGAAGCTATTAAGCAAGAGGAAAAATTTGGCAGCGTTAAATTTCTGATTTTATTGATCTAGACTGCGAAATTCGGTTACTATTTTGCATCTTTTCCTCATAATTTACGTTCCAAATATTCATCAAATTAAATCGATTGTTCATGAGAATGAATGATAAGTGTAATTTGCAGGTCAAAATGTACAACGAAGATGAAGCGATAAATTCTGCTTCGTTGATGCAATACCCGAATGCAGGAGGGATGCTGGAATATCAGGAAGTCGCCCTCGACTGCAATACAGAATCACCTCAGACATCCGAGGAATATTACTCAGACAACAATTGTGGAATCATACCGAGTTAGTTTACGATGAAAAAACTTGAGAAATGTCATGATCTTCATGGTAAACAATATCTTTTAAATTTCCGTAAATGAGAATCATCGACTCCTCTAACAAAGAAATATTCAATCTTCTCGCATAACAATATTCAACAATCTTCTCAATCATGAATTGAAAATCGTACAGTTCTAAATATGAAGTACCATTTGTAATTGCTGTTTATCTTTCTAGCCTATTTAAAAAAAAAACTAGTCATCTGCAAATTCCAAAATTGCAGCATTTGAAGTGATCGAAGAATCGGCGATCGAAGGGGAGTTGCGGCAGCATTTGAAATGCGAATCGGCACTGAATCGAAGGAGGAAGATCTCGTACAACTGCACGAGCGTGAAGGACCTGTTCGATAACAATTACTGCATCGTAGTAGGCGGACATAGATAGATTCAATCCATCAACATCCTCGTTTAGCCATTCGAGAAATCACAATTAACAGAATTCGACTACAAGACCTTCCAAGGGTTTCACAATTTTGAATACAGTATGCATTACGACTACGCTTGCAGTTTTCCTGGGTACGATGAATTGAGTTCTGCTGGAAAGGTTCGCTCTATAAAGTATTCAAATATTTAATGTTTATTGATTTCAGAACATGGTGTATCGATACTGTCTGGGAGTGGACATTGTAATGAATTCAGCTTATTATACTTCCCTACTTGGATACGAAGATGGTGTCTTCGTGAGCAGTGATGGGAAAACTACGAGAATGGTAAAATTCTGTAAATCTACGATCACGATATCATGTTCATTAACAATCGAAAACAACGTCGTCATTATCTGGTGCACCCCATTTGCACGAAATTAAAATGGGATCAATATACCGTAATTGGTGTCAATGAAAATTCAATTTTTTTAAAATCTGCTCAGAATTACGGTTATCGATTTTACCTCTTTCACGTGTCCTGATCGTTAATAAACATGAGACAGTGTATGGTGAAATGATAATTCAACCTCGATCGCTCAGGTTCCTTTGCCGATAACAGGAGAAGAGCCTGGTGCTGCTCAATACTTTCAGTCGAACGAAGAATTCCAACGATATCGGTATTATTTTAGCCATAAATTAGCATTGCATCATCTGCCTAATTTATTTGAGAACAAAGCCAATTTGAATTTTTCATCCTTTCGCCACTTGAAAACTTTCCGATTCTCTTCAAAAGTGTCGAGAAAAGATCCTCTATCTTGTCGAGTTTTATCAAATGACGAAGAATCCAAATTGCTTAAGCAAACAAATTTAGAAAACAAATAACTATTTATCAATAACGAGGTAATGAAATTATCTTTAGGACGCTGATATGCCCCAAAATCCGCATGTGGAAGTACGTAATCGAGCCGTTCTGTCAACTGCAAGTAACTTTCGAAGAGTTCGTTGTTCTCAAGGCCCTGACGATATGGCAATTCTGTAACTATTCTCCTGAAATTTTCCCAAATAGAGGCATAAATTTAGCGTTGCGAATGTTGGACGAACCAAGTCGGCGAGTTTACGACTATCACAGAAATGTGTTGTTCGCTTGCTTACACAAGTAAATAGACTCAATTGAAAGTTTCATCAAATTAAAACTTGAATATTCCAGGATTTGTGAAGGATATGGTGAATACGCAGCTGAACGTTATGGAAATTTGATAATGGTTATGAGCACAATCTTTGTAAGTTTTACAGAGTTGATCTTCTTAAAACGCATGCATCAAAACTATTGCATCACAATAATGCAGTGAATTTTCATAAATTATACGTTGCTAAAAACCGAAATTTACGCAGGATAAGTGACACTCATATTTGCATATGAAGTGTGAATTGCGTAATGAAAATTTAGCATCAAAAGCATTATTTGATCATTGAAGTTCTTCAAATCGATGCTAATTGCGTGTTAATTAATGGCCATAAATTTTATGCTATTGTATTATCGCCGAAGGCCGATGAACTAAGGGGAACATAAATCATAAGGGCCAAATGCGTTGAAATTAGAGAGTTATTTCCAACAAAATTAACGATACTTCAATAGTTCAAAGAGTGATTTCGATGCCAATTTCGATATTGCGTAATTCACTCTGCATTTTCAAATTGTGCAGAATTTATTTTGACTATTGCTCTGCATTACATAATGCAATTTGAAAATTCAATATAAGTTAAAAATGGGAAATATTTACAGGAAGAAATAATTGAACTAGTGAGGACATTGCGAATGTCGACATTTTTCGATATTATCGGATATGGTGACGTGCTCAAAATAATTCTGGACCCGCATAGTATTTTCTAAACTCAACTATACAACAAGTGTATTTTAATAGTTCAAAATTGTGATATACAACTATTTATGTTTTGAAGAATCTAGTGCTAGAAATGCCAAAAATTATTTTGAAGATTTTCAAAATAGAATTGATGAGTTTTATTGTTTTCATTTGCACTCGTCTTGTGTATGTACAGTCGGTCATTTATATGCTAAAAGCTCAGATCAATACGAAGTATTAGGGTTAGAAAATCGTGTTCGTGCTATCGGATTTATGTTTTTATCTATCGTTAAACCTTGATCAGTTGTAAATTTTCTAAATATCCGACCTTAAAAAGCCTAATATCCAAAATATGTTAACGGAATAAACAAGTTTTACTTTACTCAGCATAAGATAAGTTGAACCGACCGGCTCAGCTTATGCTAAGTGTGTATTGTTCGCTTACAATCGGTAATGTGCATGCCTGATTCGAGAAACGATAATCAATGAAGTGAGGATTTTATGCGATTATCGTCCCCTGTTTGTTATCAGTTTTCTGTATTTCATGCTTCTTTTCCTCCCTTTTCTCTGTTTCTCTTATCTAGAATGTCTGACCCTGTGTTCCAGCTACAATCTAGCCATGTATCATTTTATTCGCTGCCAGGACTTGCGATTGATTATTTCGATTTTTGTCATTATTTACTTTCGCTGAAGTTTTCAACGCTAAATCGACTACTGCCGTCATTCAATTTCATAATTTTCACTTTTTTTTACTTTCATGAATAATTTATTGCTCGAATTTGACTGTCCTCTGAAAATAGCTATATTTTTTAAATTAGAAGGAAAATGCGAAGAGACATCTGCAAGATCTGTGAATCCCCATCTGCGAATTCACTTCACTTCGGGTGCATGAGCTGCAAAGCCTGCGCTGCGTTCTTCAGAAGAACCGTTGCATTGGATATTTCCTACAACTGCATTCACGGAGATCAGAAGTGTCAAATTCATTACGGTATGTTGTTGTTGTTTATGTACAGTGCCGTGCAAAATTAGATAAGCTTCTGCCAAGGATTCCCTCTTCAGTTTATCCACTCATACTCAATCGTTGTTTCTATTGAACATTTCTTATTTTATAATTAGGTGCCCAAAACTATCAGAAATGTCAGTCGAATTAATCAACGTAATTTGATAACAATCAAATTATGACCAAAGGTTTACCCAATTTGAGCTAATACTGCTAACGGACTTTTTATCATTCAATCAGTTCAGCAAGTTATTTCAGAAAAGCGAATTTTGTGCAAACATTGTCGATTTACGAAATGCATTGCATATCGAATGGAAGCACATCGTAAGACAAAGATTAGATTTTTGAGATTTTAAACAAACCATTTCAGTTGTTCAATCTCGAAGAGGTCGGGATAAAAAAGAACAGAAGGAAAAAGAAGCAAAACTGAAGGAAAATGAAAAGATCGGAGTTGTAATGGCTGCCAATTCGTCTGCAGGTAGAGATGATTGCTGATGCAATGCAAGAATATCAGAAGAAGTTTCGGGTTTTTAAAATGAATTCACGATGTAGAACAGTTAGCAGTATCGTTATCAAAAGGTGGAAGAAATATTATTGCAACACCAAATTCAAATTTTGATTCTTTGAAATTTTCAGAGCCAAATTTATTCCACTTCTGATCGTTACACCTGACATAAGTTAGATCTTTTTGGTCCTTTGTAGTTATCACTCAGTTTATAGAATGATCACTCTAGAAACTGAATGACAACTACAGTGAGCCTTTTTCATATTCTGGTTTATGATAATCGAGAGATTTTCGCATCGCAAAGTTGTGAACAATTAAAGTTGCCATCGAATTCTTGAAATTTAGACGAATCAACTCGAGGAACTTCCCACTTCTCAGTGATTCAATCGAATCCTTGCAGCATTAGCAGCAATCATTGTAAATATCGCACGTCTGATTAGAATGATTAAATTTAGCAGAGTTTTAGATCCGCATGGATATGAATCGCCGAGAGAGGGCAGCAGCAGAACTGATTGTGAAGACTCGATAGAGACGGTGCTGCAATTGCATCTCAAGTTGGAGAGCGACCTGAACAAGAGGAGGAGAATCGCATTCACAAACACTACCATGAGGGATTTCTTCGGAGGACTTTGCAAATTGGTAGAATTTACATTATCATCATTTAGCCACTCAATCGACAAATTACCTGTCAATGCAAATGCTTTTCTCGAGTGATAGCATTTGGCTGCTCAGAAAATTTAGCCAAGTTTCATGTTTCTAATCTCTCCACTAATTCTAAAATAAATTATAGATCAGATATTTTATCGAAGATTCACCAGTTTTCATTGTCAGCAGTATCAAATATGTATCTGAACGATCTCATGCTGACTAAATATAAATTAGTGAATGAGGAAAAGCTTATGACTATAATTTGCAGCAGAGTTTTGTATTCAATTTATTATGCCTTGCACGGATCAGGAAATATCACAATCACGTCTGAATTGCAGCCCTACGCAAGAGCCGATTTGCGTAATTTCGACTATCGAACATATCAAGGCTATGCCAAATTTGAATACATCATGTTCTTCGACTACATCCAGGGGTTTTATGGATTCGATAGATTATCTTCCCCTTCAAAAGTACGCATTATCATTGTATCGAACAATCTTTCAATAATTACGTCATTCAGAACATGTTGTTCCGATGCGGCGCTGCAGTCGATCATATCTTTACATCTGCTTATTTATCCACCAAACTTGGATTCGACGAAATGATTTTGGTTATGCAGGTATATTGCAGACATACAATTACAATTAGGTTCGAAAGTTTTACACCATCAATTCTCATTCCTGTGTTGCTAGTTCACCCACTTGCAATGAGAAAATAAGCTGAAATTTGTCAGGTTTTCGTTATTTGGCCACCTCAATATGTCGACAAAATTTGAATTGGACCGATAAAGTTCAAGCGAATGAAATTAAGCAATACAAAACTAGTAAATGTTGCAAAACTTTTGAACGCCACTGTATAACAATGAATAAATTGATACCGAATATCCATAGGATGGACAAGCCATCACATTGAGGAATGCGCTGACTGGGATGGAACCGCATGCCGCGTCATTCTTTAGTTCGAATGAGGAATTCGAAAAGTACAAGTTAGTGAAATTCAATTTGCACAATAGTTTAAAAATCGTAATTTCATGACACTCATAACGCCTCGACTGAGGCTGTGGCAGAATCTGGTGATTCCGATGTATCAGCTGCAATTCAGCTTCGAGGAATTCGCCATACTCAAGGTCATTTGCACTTGGTTCATAGGTAATTCGAGGCTATTGCTTTGGTCAGAAAAATTCAAGAGATCTAATATTGATAAATGCAGAGATAATGAAAACACCTTATTGATTCTTCTTCAAAAAGAGCTTACATCTCTATCTTTTTCCACGGCTTTTAGTTCATGGATATATCTGATGTATTGTTGAAATTAGAGGCAGAAGATTTTGCTCATTTGATCAAAATAATGAGAGACAACCTGGAAAGTAACTAATAGATGTATTATTGAATAAGATAAGATAAGAAATAGAATGGGAAAAAGAATCGCTTCCCTACCAAAACCTATCTTATTTCACGTGCAAAGAGGATACGATGCAAATGCTTTTTCTAAAGTACCGATGAAAATCTTCAAAATTTCAATAAATCGATCTTTCAGCCTCTTTGAAACTAAACGAAAATGACAAAACGGTTTCGGCCAAAATGAGGACGACTTTGTTAGCCTGCTTATTCAGGCAAGTCTCACTAACGTTAGCATAGTTTCCTCGAGTTATTTCAGGGTTTGCGAAATGAACACTGAAAATTTTGTGGAAAGATTTGGGAATCTAATAATCTTCATCTCGAGTATTTATGTAAGTCTTCATCTTTCCTTCCATCTCATTCAAAATATGGTTGCTTGCAGTCGGAAGTTGTGGAATTAATCAACAGTCTGCTGATCATAACCATCTTCGAGATAGGCGGCTGCGATCAGGTTATCAAGGAACTTCTCGATGACAAGACTATATTCGAACAACCTTAACAAATTTAATCATCTTGTCATAAATTATTATTCTACCTATTACGAGAATAAATCTGGGATTAAAACAACTCAAATCTCTTTTATTGAATAGAAGAAACAATAAAATAAACTTCAGAGCTGCAGAATCAAGTAATCACCAGATCGAAAAGTGAAAGAAAAAAAGAACAATTAAAATGGTCGTCTGAGGTCAGTCAATAAATAAATATTAAACAGAACACGTTTAGATAAATCTGAAATCAGATAAACACACGTATTGACTTGAGGGATGTCAATCAATGACAAGGCAATCTCATTATCGAGTAAAAATGAGGTAAATTCGAAAAATTCACTTCATTACTCACTCGAAATGAAACTATTCTGAAAATAGATCATTATCTCTTCGCTAGGCCATCTTTCTTCTTGTAGAATAAATGTTAAATGCATTTTCCGGATGATGAAAAGATTATAAATGAACAGGAATGAAGTGAATAAATTAATGATAACAGAAGAACATATGATGAAATTGATTAGAAAAAAGATGGAAAGATGTAAATGTGATGGTTATGACTAGAATGCTTTGATTGGTTGAAAACAAATGAAGAAGGTGTTAGAAGATAAGGAAGTTGTGACTTGCCATCAGCCTCTGACTTTGGGCAGATCGATGATCTCGACTCGATTCTTGTTGGACAGTTCCTGGACGCCCTGAGGAGTGAAGAGGATGAATTGGTCGAAGGGATACTGCTCCGTTGCCATCTTCACTATCAACTCCATTGTCACCTGAAAAATCGACATAGTTAATAGTAAAACTTGGTGCTGAACTAAAACAAATAAATCTTATGATTCAAAGTGCATGTATGAGAAATGTTCATGGGGTAGGGGCTGAATTTTGTTCGTTCGAAATTTGCAAAAAGAACAAAAAAGAATAATATTGTCTTAGTTTCAGATTACAAGATTCCTTAACTATCATCTCAGTTAGTCAAGTATAATAAACAATGCGAACAATAACATTCTGATTATTACTCCAAAAATCACATTCTAAAAATATGTAGCAAAAATGAAACTCTAAATAGTTTCGGGAAAAATGCTAACTCGAAGGGTTGCTCCCTTTTGAAGGATAACAGTTGTATGTAAGGTTCAAAACAAGAAACTTTTTGAAAAAGCCAAATAAACCATGAGGTCATTTTTAGAGATATTCTATCAATCGAAATTAGTTTTTTGTTTTCGAGTTCATACTAACTAATATCAGTTTCGCAGTTTTCTCGCTAAAATTCTTAATTTTCATAAAGTTGCTAGACTTGAGAGGGAAAATTCAATGAGTAAAGTACAGGAAATTGCGGCGAGCGACAATAATTTCGAGCCAAGCATGAATAAAGGATTGTGCTCGATTGGATTACATACTCTCATGCTCTAATTGACTAGATCTTTGAAGATATTAAAACCATTTCAAGTCATAAACGTTTGCCAAAGCCTCTATGATTTTCTCAAAAATGATCCTTGCATATAATTTGAAACAAGTCTTGTTTCGTTCTAAAAATTGACTCTTCACAATTTATAAACGTAACCGGGCATATTTCTTTCCTAGAAATTTAAATATCCACCTTCAGATAACTATAAAACTAATTTATGGGAAAAAAACCCGACCTTTCTGTTGACCATGTCCATGAAGACGTCGAATTCGTCCATGCATCGGAAAGGGGCCTCCATGATTTCCCAGAGAGACATGATGAAACAGGCCGTGGTGAAGGAGCGCTCGCCACCAGACAGACCTGAATTAGTGATTTGGATGATGAAATATTTAATGAGTAGAATTTTATCAGGGAGATGAAAATTATACAACACAGTTAGTTCTGCTCCTTAACGGCAGAAGAATATCGTCTTTTTCATTTTCTTCACACTATTTCTAGATGAAGGGGAGAAATGTCGTAAAGAAAAATAAAAATATTTTTCTCTCATTAGAGAAAAGGATCTACAATAATAGCGAACTAGAGCTATGCGCATATTATGCATGAAGTGCCCGACCTCTCAAATCCTGCATAGTGGTCTTTCTGTTGTCAGCAGGTCGTTTCTTCGCAACCACAGGATCGCCCTCATCGTCCGACTGCCTTCTCTCCCTTCTGTGGGTATCCACTTTGATCTTGATCTTCCCTTTCGCCTGGTCGATTTCCACATCACCTCTATACTGTCTAAAATGTACAAAATACTGAAGTCTGTATGTGACTTTCATTAAAGTAATTAAACTTTTCAGTTTTCTAAATCATCATATTCTTATTGAAAGGCAGCTCGAAAAATCCAGAATAAGAGATGCACAGAATTTGAAATTTGAAAAATTCGAAAATTTAGGATCTGAGAATAGAAACAAGCTCTCTTCAAATAGAGAGAATACGGTACCAACATAGTCTCAATTACTAACTCAATCAAGTTGAAGTAAATATTCAAATTCGCATCTTTTCCTACCTGACAGCCATGAGTTTGGTGAAAGTAGTGCGAAGTTTGACAGAGATGACCATCTTGACAGTGTCGAAATTCTCGACTCGCTGATCCAAAATGGACTTGAGTCTCTGAAACAGTTCGCATTGTTCATTATTCTCTTATTTTTAGCCTGCAGATACACTCTGCACTCACCTTGATATGTCTGTGCAGAGCTTTGAACGACTCGCACCTCTTCTCGTAGTCAGCCTTCGCATCGCGAATCATCTCTTCTGTCACTTCGCCCATCTCCTTGTTGCTGCAATTTATGACTTAATCATTTGCATTAAGCTATTATCTCGATTTCTGTATCTATTTTTTATTATTTTCGCTAAATTTTCAACGAATGCACAATGTTTCTTTTTGATATTTCTTTTCTATAATCTATAACTTGTGCTTCTTATTCATTTTTATAAGAGGAAAACACAATGTGGCATTGAACAACCTCGCAGATTAAACAAAAATTGTCTTTTTATTCTATCCTTGCCTTCGCATTTTTTACTCGGACTTTTACAGGAAAATGGTACAAAATGATAAAAAGTAAAAGAATCTGATTGGCTCACATTTTCTCCGCCTGCTCAATCTTGAGTTTCTGCTGATCGTACAGCTCCTTGGCCTCCTTGGTGGGCGGAAGAGCGTCGTAATCAGGAGGAATCTTAGTGTTGGGGGGCAGAAAGCGCGTGATGTCGGGGTCTTTTCCAGCTCGATCAGCCTATAAACACACATCATTTTCTTTTGGAGGAAGGGAACATCGAAATCGCGAAAATTCTGAGACGTTTCCAACCTATAAAAGTCTATTAGTGTGGGAAATTTCCTTTTCTCTACTATTTTCAAAGTAAATAAAGAACAATAGAAATAGGAGATATTTTTGCTTGCTAATTTTCAGTAGCTGCAACTCTCTCGCATCAGAATTTTCGTCGTTTCGATAATTTTCATTTTATGCTAAATTGAAATAAAGTAATGCATTCAAACTGCTCAAGAATATGTTTCTCGAAATTATGAGGAAAGGGCATTTTCGAATATGCTTATGGCCAAAAATTTGCAACCCTGATAAAATTGGTATGTAGAGGGCAAGATAAAGTTAGGATAAAATAAATTTGGCATTAAAATGATCAGGAAAATAGGGATGCACATTTCGATGCCAAGTTATCTATGATCCTACCTATTCCTTTCAATTTTGCAGTTTCTTTGACTGTAGACATATTCGAAAACTTTGGTGAAATATAAAATGTTTCAATATTCAGACCTTCTGTTGCTCGATGTCGACCTTCTTCTCCAACTCGATTTCCTCCTTTTCGTGATCCTGCTTGAGTTTCTCCAGCTTCTTCTGTCGATATTCCAAATCAGTGAACATTTCATCCAGCTCCCTGATCTTCTCGTGCAGTCCATTCAATGAGTCCTGTATATCTCGTTTCGTTTATGTCTATTTTATGTTGCAAACCAGAGTTGCTCCAAAAGTTCGACTTTAAAATTTTAGAAGCCTAACTTCGATGACTTTTTGAGGATCGAAGTTAACTTCGACTATGACTTTGAAATTGAATTTTAGTTTAGACTTCTGGACAACTCTATGCAAGCAATTTCTTCCCACGAGTGATCGAATCCACTCGAGTATTTGAAGTACGAACATATCCCCAAGAGTTATCTATTTCAATTGATTACGTTTCGTAGGACAAGTAGTTACTTTTCAGAAAGATTGTGTAACTATTTAATACTCTTTAATGTACTCACATGTTGTGAAAAATGTGAGAAGTACTCACAAGCTCTATTCGATGTTATTGGTAAACTCACGATAATTTTTGGCAAATGTAAAATGTAAGGAAAATAATATTGATTGGAGGACGTTCATAAAACTTAGCACTCCACCAATCAAACAATTCCAATACTGCTTACCTCGTGTGGTTTCACCTCCTCAGCCAAATTCTTCCTTTCATTCAGGATTTTCTTCAGTTGCCCTCCGTGCTCGTGGAGCTTCTCCCGGACTGTTTTGATTTTCTGAGAAAACAAATGGTTGTGCCTTTGGGGTAATCTGTAAAGAATACCTCATTGAGAGCATTGAGTTGCTCCTCGATTTCCCGAATGCTTCGCTCGTGCTGCTCGATGTCTTCCTTCTGAAAAAAAAAATGGGCTTTAGCTAAATTCGAGTGCTTAAAAATCGTCCTAATTTGTAAAGTTTGAGATGCAAAATGAATTGCTGATGTGCTAATTTTCGTGAGATTTTCTAAGTAATTCATAATCTGGGAATTTCTCCTTCAAAATGTCAAATGACCCACCATTCCATCGACAGCCATGGACGCATCATCGAGGTCCGAGATCTTCGATCTGAGATTCTGCAGCTCTGCAGTGATCCTCGTGAGTCTGTGGCCGAGTGTCTGCAAGTCCATGGCCAGTTTGTCTGCCTTCGCCTTGGTCTTCTGCTCGGCTGTCCCCCTTTCTTCCAACTTCTTGCGAGCCTGAGTATTCAAATGCATTTCATCGATTTTTCGAGAAATATAATGACGAAAAGTATTGGATCGTTCATTTCTAAATAGAACTCCAATTCTGCCCTTTGTTACGAGCAGATTCAGATGAAAAGGTGAAATTTTGCAAACATATAAACATATCTGTCCATATAAATCACGAAAGTATGCAATTTTCAGCCCTGAGTCGATTTCACAAAATGGATCCGCCGTTGAATGTTTGAAAATGTCAGATAATAAGAAGGATGGTTCAATACTTTTCTCCGACATTGTGTAAATCTACCTCAACAAGTTCCTCCTGGATCTTCCTGCAATCACTGGTAATCTGAGTGATTTTTCGCTTCGTTTCCCTGAAACACCCATTTTTGATATCACTCATTAATAGTCACTTGGTGAAAATAGGATTTTAGATTAAGAATTTCAGAACAATTGTGTACAAAGACTTGATATTAAAAATCGATAAACAAAAAATTTCCAATAAATCGAACAAAACCACAATTCATAATAATCTAATCTTCGAAAATTCGACGCTTTTTATTGTGAATGACCGAAAACTTGAAACGGGATAAAAGGAGCGTGCTTCTTTCTCCCCCTTCTGTGAGCCTCGGATGCGCGAGAGACGAGCATTTGTTCATTAGACAATTTATTTATTATTTTGTTTTTCTTTTGCATTTTTAAGGGCAATTATCGATAATTAGCTCATTAATTTCTATCAATATCGACCGAAGAAGATAATTCCCAAGCGCTTTTTACGGAAATCCCGTTAAATTCGATGAAAGAACAAAGAAAAACGAGAGAAAATACAAAGAATCACCAAATGAACGAATATCGTCAACACGCGCATTTCGAGGTTCAAAGGAGGGGGAAGAAAGACGTTCTTTTCATTTCATCTCAAGTTATCGGTAACTTACAATAATCATCAAATGGTCTAATTCTCAGGCAATACTACTGTTTCTTTTATTCCTTCTATTCTTTCAAAAGAGTGAAAATATAGGTGGAGGAATATTGCAGCTCAGTTTATGCAATAGTTGCAAAACTCGTTAATTTTGGTATGCTTCGATGAAGTATGACGTAATTGAATTACTGACTCAGATTTGTCCTGCTCATTGCCCTTTGTCTGGATCATTCGACCCTTGTCCTGAACAGGCTTTCCAGCATAGAATCTGTACTGTCCAGTGCTGCTGGGAAACGCAGTTCCTCCCGACTGAGACATCGCTTTGTTCGCATTTATTGGGGGCTGAATTGATTTTTCAATGTCTCTTTTCAATCATTTATATTTTTAGGGGTCGCAAACTCCTCCTCCTCCTCCTTTCATTCTTCGCATTTGTTCAAAAAGTGGTCATTTGAAATCTCAAAAATGAGAAGAGAAGTCGAGAGCGTGACATGGGGGAAACAGTTTGAAAACGTGGTGCAATATTTATCTCCTCACATGGAACAATAGTACAGAATGTAACAAGTCTTTGTGCCATAATTTACCCTAACAATTTTCGGACTTCAAGCTCTAATAAAAATCTGACTAAACCTGACAAATACAAGGGATTGAAGTATGGAGAATTTGAAAATTATGTCAAAATTTTTCTTAAACATTCGCAGATCGTCATATTATGAACTCATCATGAAGAAAGACTTTTGCCACATCCTGTATTTTATAAAGTGGATGTAGAATACACGAGGCTTTTCTACTAATCTCAAAATTGGCCTTACACTTTCATACATGACATTCCTGGCCTTCTCATCGCTGTCTATCAACACGATTCCCTCGATTCTCGTGTGATCGACGATGATGTTGCTGAAATGAATACCGGATATCAACCTCCAAATTAGATCTTTCGGCAAGTTTTCACAGGAAAAAGTGGGTGTTTTACACTTTTCAACTGTAAGAAATAAATGAGAAAATACGAACAAAACAATGAATGATTTCACCGTAATTTCAGAAATGATTCGCAACGTTTTTTTGTTGAAAACATGGATTTTAGGAACAATAAAAAAAAAAACCTACAAAACGTCATCATCAGTGATGTCGAGCACGTTGTACATGGTGAGCCACTGGTCGGATGGGGTGATCAGGTTCGAGTACCGCTTCCCTCCAAATCTGAAAGTTAATATTCATCTATGTGGCAACATGCTATATCTCGAAAGTACGAAATATTGGATATTTTTCCATTTGAATGAAAAATCTGTTGTGAAATCATTCGCGGTTCCTACTCATAAATATTTTCTTTTATCATTCTTTTTTCTAATATTTCGTATAACTCAGAATCAACAATTCTCCATTACATCCAAGTTTTCAGAACTAGTTTTTTTTCGAAGTAGTGATAATTTCCCACTTGATAACGTATAAATTGGGGCAATCGATTTGGCGGAGCCTGAGCAGAGTGCGGAATTCGGCAGCATCCTGGGAATTGTCGAAGAGGAAGGAGCCGAGCAGATGGGCGAGGGTCGATTCCACGGGCAAGGCCCACTGCTCCTCTGTCAGAGTCACGTACCGACCTGAACAGACAACAATGCATCTGTGAGTTTGCCATTAGCAGTGGATTATTCCAGTTTGATGGATAAAGTACAGATGAAAATGTGAAAAGTTAGACATAAATTATTCATTGATTTTCAACGCAACTTCTTTCATATGTTCTTCGATGATAAATTTACATCTCACTCTGCATATTTTCGATTACACATTATGCAATATAGAGATATTTGAAAACCGCGGAGCATATAAGAATATGCAAAATAGGGCAGGGGAAGATGGAGTAGTGTATCCTTTCTAATACTATTTCTCCATATATCGCGATTTTCAAGTTGGTCGTTATTATGTTTCTTCATCCGCACTTTAGCTCATTTGACCGATACAACAGATGAATGCGACATACCGAGAGGACCTTTGGGCATGGTTTTGAATTTCTTCTTGTGCTCGTTCAGAATGCTCAGGATACGTGGAATATTAACACCGAATCTAAACTTTACAAAGTTGACTTTTTAAGAAAAATGAACAACTGTACCTGGCCAAGGCATCCGCCTTCTGAGCCTTGAGTCTCTCCAAGTACTCGTTTCCCCTCTTGAGACTGTAATCGAGGTCCTTGAACTGACTGTTGAGCTTTCCGTGCAGAGTGCCTGCCTGCTCGTGCTCCCTCCTGGCCTGCTTAGCCTCTTCCGCTGCCTCATTCTGCTCTTTTTCCATTTCAGCCTTAAGTTTAGGAAAATTATTGTCCGCAATTATCGACAGGGACGAGACGGAATTCCGATGCGAAAGAGAAAAAGGGAGAAAGATACTCTTTCGCACCGAAATTTCGTCTCGCTCTGGTTATCAATAGTTGGAAGATAGTTACTTGCTAATAGTAGCAAAAATAGAAGGTAGAGATGAAGGATAAAATATTTTAAGAAAGAGAAAGAAACAAATAGTAGCACAGGGATATCTAAAACGCTTATTTCGAAGTCTAATATTTCTTTTTCTTCAATATTATGAAAAATCTTCACAGCAATCTAATAAAAATATCGCTTCCTAGTCAAAAATGAAAATGCTCAATCTAAATGTGAGGGAAACGTTTCAAATACTCTTACTTTGAAAAGAAAGCATCAAATTTTTATTGTAAGCCAGAAAAGCTCGTTCTTACCATATCCCTCTGAATGTTCTTGCTCTCGGTCTCGAGTTCAGTGAACTTGATCTTCATCTGGTCGCCCGAGTTGCTGGCCACTTTCGCGATCCTCGACTCGAGTTCCTTGATCGCGCCCAGATGTATGCTGAATTCCCCTTATCATGCTATTTCATCTCCAAACTCTCCACCTCTTCTCCTGATTCTTTGTGTTGATCTCCCTCCTGTACTCGGTGACTTCATTCTCGAGCTGTCTGAATTCCTTCTTTTCAGTCATTCCCCCCTCCCTTTCTCGTTTGGCCTACCGAATCTCAGCCCTCTTGGTCTGTTCCATAGCATTCAGCTCCTTGTTGTCCTCGTGAAACTCCCTGATTTTCTCGTTGATTTCCTCACTGTCCTCGTGGAATCTCTGTAACCAAACCTATGTTTTAGTGGTAAATCTCGGTTCATTTTTATCTGTATTTTTCTCATCACTTCTCCACACAAAATAGAGAGTAAAAAAATAGTGTAAATTTCCACTACACAAGTTCAAATTTTTCCTTCGTAGATTATAAGAAAAAAAAACTTTTAGGGTTAAATTTCAAACTCTTGAAGGAAACTTTATGCTTCAAATCTTTGAAATAAGGTTTTATAAGTCTCATTTAATATCACATTATTTTCATCATTCTAGATGAGTATTATAAATTCAAATGAATTTTCTCGATAGACCCCCACCATTCTATCCTCCCTGTTGACGAGAATCCGCTGCTTGAGCAGTCCATCCTCTTCGGCTCTTTTCTTCATTTTCTCCCTGTGGAAATCCAGACTCTGAAAATTCGAGAATAAGAAATGGGTCTGTGCTTAAATCTAGTCAAACATCTTTAGCATCCCTGGGTGGACAGTAGACGAGTTTCCACATGATCTGATGCAGGTCGTCCTTCATCTTGTCGATCTTCTTCGCGCTCTTCAGTCTCTGCACCATTTCGTAGTAATTCCTGAATGGTCGTGAATTACATTCTCTGAATTGCTAATGCGAACTAACTTTCTCTTTTCATCGAGAATAGCCTTCTGATCGTCAGTCAGCTTGTTCAGACTGGTCACCAATCGAGTGCACTCCGCATAGCAGGCAGCTGTTCTCTCCAGTTCTGTCGCGTTGATGTACAACTGAACATTTAAAAATGTGTATGAACATCGAAATTAGCCATGACGTATCAAACTTTCTTTTTTCAACTCAACAACATGTAAGCTTTGTAGCAGGATCATCTTGTTGTAGAATTAGTGTTGAAGTATTGAAACAAGTTTGAAATTTTGCAAATCGTTTGGATATCTCAGAAATTCAGTAAAATCCAAGTCTTATTTCAAATGTCTTTACGTGTTTACCTGATAAAGATTAGAAGGCTTCATGTCCTGGAGGAAGCTGCGCGCCCTGTCCTGAGACAGCCAGAAGATGGGGTTGTTGAGTTGGATGCCGAAACGAGCCATCAACCGGTCCAGATCCGTCTTCTTCTTGCTCACTACCGTTTCTAAAGATTAATCATTATTCTTGCGCATCCTCAGTAGAAAACGAAACACTAGAATAGCTTGCAACACCGTGTTAGTGGCAGTTATTTTAGAATTTAATAGTGCTGCTACACTCTAGTACAGTCACATACAGTCCTGCACTAATTTAAGTGTGATACATTCAACTAATACGCGTGTTTTAAGCCTATAGCACTGTTAAGATAGTACAGACCAGTATAAGAATTGTTTCGGTTGTTTTGCTGAATCTTCACTTCTTCACTCAATTGTTATGGGGTACTCACCTTTGAAGGAATATCCCTTCTTCTCCATGGACTTGAGACTGTAGGTGGATGCGCCAGTAGATCCAGAGATGGTCCTCTCGACGATCACCATCTCGCCGTAGTCGGGATGAGCGCTCTGGCCGCGATTCGTCAGGCAGATGCGGATTTTGGCCTTTCTGAAACTCGTCGTTTGAGATCGAACTTGAGTGAACGTATGAACTAACGCCTGGTCAGTCTTGACATAGTCCTTGACGGAACTGCCTCGGTCATTCGAGTTGCCCTTGCCGCCCAGACCAATGTTCATCGCTGCGAATATCGAGCTTTTTCCACCTGCAATTACTTGAATTAGTGCGATATCCGATTGTGAGAATGGAAACCATTCGTGCAGTAATTAGTTTTACGAGTTATTTTTCGAATAACTAGGATTTCTGTGGTCCTTTTTTCATAGAAAATCTAGTCGATCAAATAAGCATACAAACAGCTTGCATACGAGTGTTTCAAAAGAGCTTTGCGGAAAATTCGACTATTCGGCGAATCGAGTCAAAATACAACTGCCTACTTCCATTTGGGCCGGTCATCATGTGGCAGTTGTGGGAGTCGTAGTGGAATCTGACAGTGGTGTTGCCGTGGCACATAAAATTCTCCAGGTGGATTTCGGCAATGCGACCAGCCACTTTGGTCAGATCTGCAAGAATCACGTCATAACTGTTTGCGATTTTGTGTTTGAGCTTCTGAGTCTTGCAATTTGCAGATGCTCCTCTCCTCCCTGCATTCACCCACCTTCCCTGGGAATGCGCGACATGCGAGCCGCTGCCTTTGTCTTGTCCCTCCTCCTGTTGGCCTCTGTGTCGGTGCTCGTCTCATCCCCAGTCTGTCCATCATCCCCATCGTTCCTGTCCATTCTGGGCTTCTTGGTTCTCGGTTGGGGTCTCCCCGATTTGACGTCGACTACATCTGCAGACTTCCTCTTGGACCTGGACGAGGACGAGTCGCGGGCCGCTTCCGCGTCCATCATCGAGTCGTCACAGTCCATTTGGCCTGCCATACCTGAAAAGGGTTAAATTTGCAAGAGAAACAAAATATAATTCACTTTCGCAAAAAAATCGAGGAAAAATATAACGATGCGCAGGAATTAGAAAATCGAGAGAAGCCTGATTGGATGAGATTGCGATGAAGAAGCTATTTTAGAGTGGAGAAAATTGAAAATGTGTGAAAACGCAGAAATAATAAAATTTCGAAAAAACAAGAACAGAAAAATTAAAATTCAAAATTCTGAGCAACAAAAACTCGGAATAACAGGCTAAACGTAGGGAGCGCAGATGATATTCCCGATGTGAAGACAGTGTCATGAAAGTATTTTTCTAGGATTCTGTAGGACTAGACAGGATTATAGCAAATAAGCCGTATGAAAAACGGGTCAGTATAACCAAAGATATGAATTTTTGAAGATGACCATCCGAAAACCCCTTTTTCTTCCTATTTTCTTCGTCAAGCGAAAAGCGTGCCCTGCCTTTACACACAACAGAGCAAAGGCTATTTCAAAGGGAGAACAGCCTTGTAAGAACGTTTTTTTTTTATTTCTTTGCTTGTTTCTGGAACATTCTGAAGTTTCTATGAGTTTTCATCATTCCCAAAGTGATAGGCCACGCCCATTCTTCAATTTGAGCATAGAAATCCACGAAACAAGTGCCAAATAGCTTTGTATTGCGTTATTTCAGCAAAAAATGGTTTTTTACAACGTCGACCGGCTCAAATTAGATTTCGGGGGCATGTTCCGAAAGCAAAAATGCTCTCTAGGCTCATATCTAATAGCGGGAAAATAAAAATCAGAAAAAAATCACTTCACAACTTTTCTAGAATTTTTGAAAATTTTGACGAAGTTGCCTTCCTTGACTTTGACTTCACAGGGTGAACGGAGCTTGCGCTCTCTATTCATATGGAAATTTGATTCAATAAAATGTTAAATAATAATTTGGTTTCAATGCACATGATACAGACAACTCTCGAATGCATCCAAAAGTAACGAGGAAAAATTGTAGCTGAAATAAATATCCTTTAAAACGTTTTATTTCAAAAATTCTGTAACCAACTCTAATATTTATAGTAATTTCAGTCCATTAATGGAATTTCAAAGTGATTTTTTCAAAATATATAGTAGAAATAGTTAATAAAACTTGCAACAAAATGTAGGGAATGGATTTTTGGTTAAAAAAGTTGATTTTTGGGTGAAATTTTTTTAAAAAATGGTTAAAAAATCGAGTTTATGCTAATTTCGGCCATTTTTCGAGGTCAGAATTGAAAATAGATTTTATTTTTTTAATCTCCATAGTCGATCTGGGCAGTTTACCTGAGAATCTGATCTTGAAATTGAAATTTGAAAATTGGCCTTCCTTGAAAATGCCTACTAAATTATGTAGCAGAGGTAACTCTTGCGATCAATAAATACTTGCATGTAAAAATTCTTCAGTCAGTCGAAAATTTCTGCCAGTTTCAACAAAATCCATTTGCATTTCTCAGATTTTTTGCGAAATTTTTGTCAATCCCTCTTTCCGATGATAAAATGGAATTGGTTAATCGAAAATTTCCAAAACCTGTATCGTCGATTTTTATCTAGTTTGAGTTGTTTGTCAGTTTGGATGAAGGAGGGGTGGTGTTTCACTGTTCGAGGGATATTTTGAGATATTAAGAGACAACTGAAACCGGACATCGTTAATTTCAGAGCGCAGTCTCCCGATTCTTTTTTACTTTGTAAACAGTCATGGTTCGCGCATTTTCTATCTTTTCCTGATTTTTGTCCTTTTTCTGTTAATTTTCTCTATTTGAATTATTTCATTAGATGAAATGGACCGAGTTTTAAGGTCGACTCTGTTATGCTAGTCGTGTAAAAACTGCCGAGAATAAGATGGAGGAGAAGAAAAAGAATGAAATAATGAACATGTGAGATTCCATTTTCTTCCTCTTCTCTTCATTGTTTTTCCCTTTCCATATTCACTGCCATTTCAAATTCGGTATCAGAATCAGATTGATGGTAATCAATTCGCTTGGCAACTTGGAAATCGCATGACATAAGGAAAACACAAGACATACAATAATCTAGACCATGTTTTACTTTGATTTACATAATTGAAAACATAGAAGCAGTTTATTGTTGCATAAAGTTGAGAAAATGATACAAAAAGGCAACAATTGCTAGGAAAATGTCCAAGCTCAAAATTTGTTCCAATGAAGAGAAAATCGTCGATTTGAAGGAGTTGTCGATCATCTCACTCTGAAGATTGCTGATAAAGTCATCAATATAATGTAAGATAAGGATTTTCATAATCTACAATCACCAGACTTTAAAATTATATACAGGCATCCTTACTGCCTAATGAACTTCTGATGATCAACCGAATAAGTAGAATATAGAAGTTCAAGGAATCTGACAGAAATTGATGCTTTTGAGATGTCTTATTCCAGAAGTATGTCATAAATACCCCAAATCGCCTACCAAAATGACCAGCTGGATGTGATACATCTATTTTTGAAGTCTATAGGCCATTACATCCATCTTTTCAGTCATTGGGCTCGCTCATTTACTAAAAACGATGAAGCGTTCGCTATAAGGCATATTCGAGAGACCGTAGTGATCCAGAATATATCCGAAAAGGGTCGTTCATAGTCTGTATTTCATCTGTGGTATTAGTTCTCCTAATATCGTGTTTCGATAACCATATTTGGATATGCCTAGTTGAGTTATGAAGCACGACCGGAATAGGTCATTTCAAAAATAAAAAAATTGCTCACTTTCAAGAAATGTTTAAAAATCATGTAGGCGTATTTTCACGAAACTTTTTCGACAAATTAGCGTGAAATTATATTATTTTTGATGAACAAGTATCGAAAACCCGAAAAAATCGCTTCAGAAACAAGAAAAATTCGCGACTTGCAACGAGTACGAAGTTATCGGCCTGATTTGGGCCCACTTTTTGCCTGGTTGTCTGTGATAAACTGAACTATTCGAGAAATCATCTGACATGTTTTAGAATGTGTAGTTGACATTATAATGCGCCGTCAAGCATGAAAATTGGTAAAGATTCAAGTTGGTTGAAAAGTTCAGTAGGTTCGGCGCTGTACGTTTTGAAGCTGCGTTGAATATCAACAAATGGCATGCGAAAAAATTGATAAATAATCCAAATTTGAGGCGTCTTTGAATAATTCTGATAGTTTTCGAACGAAATTTTAGCGCGGGACTTCAGAATTCATCGCGTCAATTTTCCTTATATAAGGACTTGGTACGTTTTCGCGTTCCTCCTGTGATTTAGAAGTAGAGTTCCTGCACATGTTCGGTCTCAAAATTTCATAAATTGCTTCTATTTTGATATTTGGCTGAGATAATTGAGTGTAATTAACTTTTTCACTGCTTTAATTGTGTTTTCCTCATGTCGTGTGGTTTCCAAGTTGCTCTTTACTCTTTATTCATTTTGCATGATGAAATCAAATTAATTTGATTATCTTGAACAAACTGGTAGAAATTGAAAAAATTAATTGATTACCATCAATCTGGTTCTGATACTGATTTTGAAATGGCAGTGAATATGGAAAGGGAAAAATAATGAAGAGAAGAAAAATAAGAAGAAAATGGAATCTCACATGTTCATTATTTCATTTTTTCTTCTCCTCCATCTTATTCTCGGCAGTTTTTACGCGACTAGCATAACAAAATCGACCTTAAAACTCTACCCATTTCATCTAATGAAATGATGAAAGTAGAGAAAATTGTCGGGAAAAACAAAAATCAGAGGAAAAGATAGAAATTGAGTGAACTACGTCTGTTCGCAAAATAAAAAAGAATCGGGAGATTGCGCTCTGAAATTAACGATGTCCGGTTTCAGTTGTCCCTTCAACTCTTAAAAATGTCCCTCGAACATAGGGACCCCAGCCATTTTACCAAAATAAGTCTAGCGTGATGTTTTACTCATGGATAGAAAGGTCATATAAGATTCTACATCCACTCCGAAAAGAGAAATTTTTAAATTAAAAAATAAAATATTGAAACGCGAAAACTGAAAAATCGCTGATTTGTGAACGGGCTAAAACGCCGAGTTTGCATTGTGCCTTTCGCTCACCTTTCTTTTCCTGTTTTTGGGAAGCTTTTTCTCTGCACTCTCTCCCATTTCAGCATTGGCTTCTTCTATATTTTGCGGATTATCAGAATCTCAGTTGGGCGACGCAGGATTTTTCTGATTTTTACATATGTTGTACATCTCAACTAGGTGTACCGATTCATCAAAAACATTTTATGTACCTCTTTTATAACTCGAAATATAGCATTGTCGTAATTTGACGCGGATTTATAAACTTTTTCGCATCCCAATCAATAAATCGATATCACCACGTGAAAGAGCGGTACCGAATTACATACTAGGTACTGATCAATTATTAAAAACAAACATAAAACGAGAAATATTTGCGATAATCGAAAGGGTTATCAGCTATGGACAATATTGAATCCAGTGAAAGGGGCGGGGATTGGCGGTCCCTACCTTTATGCACAAAATACAGAAAAAGGAGAGTGGATTTCGAAATACGAAGAAATGGGTGGAGCCTTTTACTGCCTGCGCACTTCTTTCTGCTCCTTTTTTTTCTTACCTCCCCTGCCACATCTTATTTCATATAAAAGGCCCTAGTGATCTTGTCTTTCAGATTTTTCGAGTCACATCGCCTCTTCCCTCATTTCGACTTGAGAGATTTCAATGACTCTATTTTAAAAGATTCATTTGATGATCTTTTCTAATTCATATTCACTAATCATATCCTTTCATTCTCTTCTCTCATCATTCACACTTACCGCAAAGTCTAAAATACAAGCCTCTAAAATATAAGTCCACAACTAAAATTGTCAAAACTGCCCATGACTCAGCTCAAATCATATTGGGGATTTATCTATGGATTCTTTAGAACATTTAGATCAAGTTTTTACTAATATCATATGATAAAATATGGCGGTTTGAAACTTTCAATTTATCGAAAATAAAGGAAAAAAATCAAAAACAAAATGAATTCCATGGACTCTTATTTTAGGAATTATGGTATCTATTCGCATATCTTTTGTTCTATTCTAACTAACTTCATCTCGTTTATTGATTTTCTTTACAGGATGTTCGAAGAGAAGCTCCTCGTGGGGATCGCCTCCACTTGCTCGCTGATTGCCGTGATCACCTGTCTGATCGTCATCCCGACGATCTACAAGGAGATCAACGACATCCACGACGAGGTCATCGACTCCGTCAACGTGTTCCGCGTGGAGACCGACACTGCCTGGGCCGACATGATGGACGTCCAAGTCCTGGTCACCCCTCCATCCAAACCCAGAGAGAACCCATTCGCCTCAGTCTTCCGTCAGAAGCGTCAGTCGTACGGCGGACTCCCATCCTGGTGCCAGTGCACTCCTCCAGTCGCCCACTGCCCACCGTTAGTATCTTGTTCTAATTGCTATGACGAAAAATAATAATCTATTCAATTTCAGAGGACCACCTGGACCTCCTGGACCTCGTAAGTTCAATTTTCTGATTTTTAAAATCTCCTAAAGAAATGAAGGAGTTGAGAAGAGAGCGACATTTAATCGGAAAATTTAACATACATTGACGGTGCTAATAGCCATTTTACACAATAGAATTAACAGAAGTTATACGAGAGTTATGAAAAAGAGGAAATGCGTGATATTCAATCACTTACTGCTTATAATAATTAATTATATACCATTTCAGCTGGACAGCCCGGAAATCCTGTGAGAATTATTTTCACATATAATTTGCATATTATTGCCAGTGATATTATTGTATTTTTTCGAGATAACTTACATATTATATCCTGAAAAAACAAACATAATATTCACTGGTGATGTCTCCCTGTGAATTATATTTGAATGAACCGAAAATAGGGACCCCCTGGACACCCTGGAGCCGACAACCACCACTACTATCCACCCATCTCTTGCCCAGCCCCACCCAACGACTGCAAGCGATGCCCAAGAGGGTAAGTTTTTCTCAGTATTTCAGTTATTTGGCTTGAAAAATAGAGTATCTGAAAGTAAGAGAAAGATCAAATTATTCAATAATGATGTGTATAATGTGATGCATATCGATATCATTTGATAAAATAATATAAATCAATAGTACTATTTTCAAGCCAAATATGACGTTTAATGGATTTTATTCATTCATATTTTCATTTTGAACGACCAATCCATGTAATTTCAGACCACCAGGACCGTAAGTTCCCCATTTTTTTTTACTTCTCTGATCAATATCTAATCAACAAATGATTTAAGTCCTGGACCTGATGGACATATGGGACCTGCTGTAAGCTAATTTTGATTCCGGAATTTTCACTAAATTTGAATTTTAGGGACACCCTGGAGTAAGCTGGAACTATACATTTCAGAGGTTATGCTAATTTGACTTAAGGCCCCAGGACAGCCAGGTGGCAGAGGAAACAACGGCCCACCAGGACCCGTAAGATTTTGACTAATTCATCCTTGAATTTGATTCGAATTTTATTCAATTTCAGCAAGGACCTGCCGGAGGCGAGTTCTCTTCTATTTGCCGACACAAAACACGATTATTATTTTGATATTTTAATCTGAATCTAACCATCTCCAGGACTTTAATTCTGGATATCTTACAAATTACAGCTTTTCTCCCTCTTAAATTCCATTTCAAGTCCTTCCTTAATATACCATCAATTTCGAACAACCTAAATCATTTCTGTTTAAATCGTACGGTAATTTGACTAATCTTTAGACTCTGGAAGACCAGGAAGCCCAGTATGGAATGCTTTATAAATAATTTGCATATCATCGATGATATTATTATTGCGTTTCAAGATAATTTGATGCCTCATAAATTACTCTTGATAACTGTAATAATTATCATTGATGATAATGCGTGAATTATCTATAAAAAAAAATACAACTGATCTAGGGACAACCCGGGCGCCGTAAGTTCTAAAACTATCCGATCCAATGATCCATATAATTTGATTTTCAGCCGGACTCGCAGGAAAGAGCGGAACTCGTGGAACTGGAAGACCAGGAAGACCAGGGTAAATCATTCATAGCTCAAAAACATACCATAATCTATGAAAATTTAGAGCCCCAGGACAGCCCGTATGTTTTATCAAAAATAATTAACTGAAAACGAACTAATTTCTAATTTATTATAGGGCCGGCCAGGAAACAACGGAGGCCCAGGAGCCCCAGGTTCGCGATTCATAAACGATTTAACCCTAGGAATAATATTAATTCTGGGAGTAAAAACACAGCGTTAAATAATCCAAAGGTTTAAATTGAATATGAAATAATTTAAGGAGGCGACGGACACCCCGTGAGTTGAATTAACGCCTAACCTGATCATTTTTTAAATTAATTTAGGGACCCGGTGGACGACCAGGAAACCCCGGTATCGAATTCACAGCTATTTACTGCCTATCGAAGATTGTGATTGAATGGAGATTTTTGATGAAATTGAATCTGAAATCTCACATTTAATCGTGATTTTGATCGGTTAAAATCGCTATGAATGACTCGATTGCAGGAAACCCCGGAAGGTAGATTTTCAAAACTTGACCTTTGATTAATAATTGTTGCTCATTCAGACCAGGAGGAGATGGTCTGCCAGGAGGCCCAGGACAGCCGTAAGAAGATTTCAATATTGCTTATAATTGTGAAAAATGACTGATACTTGCAGAGGAATCCCAGGACCAGACTCGGCTTACTGCCCCTGCCCAGGAAGATCCAGCTACTTCCAGGCCAGGAGATACAGAAAGCACTAAGCGGTGGTCCTCGGACCGAACTGGAGACGAACATCCAAAAACTAACATCTTTCCACCATCCATTCTCTCCAGTCTCGCTTCATTTTTTCTCCTTTTCGTATCTTTGTCTTCTGCTTCAAACCTCTCACCCAAGAGTGTTGAGCATCATAAAATTCACTTGCAATTCTAAAATAAATTATTTGCACGTGAGACATCGTGTTAAATTTATCAGAAACATTCAATTAAATTACAAAGTACAATAAGGCCAGCTTTTAACAATTGTTGTTTTTCAAGCTCCACATCTAATATTTTTGAAGATATTAAATCATCCAATGAAAATCAGCTTTCTAACTATAGTGTGCTAAATATGAATATATAGATCCTCAAATTAAACTACGCACAAATTGCATATTGTTGATGCCGAAATTTGAGGGGAGAAAGAATGATTTTAGGTCAGTCTCTCCTTTTTATGTGCTATTTCTCGAGTTCCTGATTTTCTAACCACTAAAAATAACTGTGCACCACTTTGCACTTCTCAGATTTCGGCATCAATAATACAGAAATCCCCTTTTCACTTCAAATGATCTCACCCTTGAAAGCGCAAAATTATCGCTGCGTAGATATTCAATGGAAATGAACCGAATGAACAAATCTCTAAATTGGTTGGACAATAATATGTTCAATTCGAATGCCATCTCGCATTCAAATGCAACATGCTCAGGAGGATGGGAGAATTTGAATTTTGAAGCAAATATCTTGAATTATATTTATTTCAGCTGCAAATTTTCAGTATTTTTATTGGATATCTCCGAGAGTTGTCTGTATATCATATTCATTGAAACCAAATTATTATTTCACATTTATTGAATAAAACTTCTGTATGAAATCTGAGATTATTACAATCAAGCTTTATGTTATGCTATTTTTCCGACTTCACGCCATTTATTCGTTTGTGGATCGTATTCTTCGACTTCATCACAAAAATCTTCCGGACTTAAATGGCTAGCAATATTTTGAAATCTAAACCCTTAGGTCATTTTAACTCATAAATTTGTTATTTCCTACCCTCCGATTGCATATAATTTATCGTTAGTGACAATGAGCGAATGATTCACTCTTGCATAATTCATATAAGCAATACGAGAAATTCGACTGTCAACTGGAGCTGAGGGATCGAAACACAGACAGGATTTTAATACATTATCATCAAATATTATACCACTAAATATATAATGATGCATTATTTATCATACAAAATTAACGACCTTTCTCCTCCAACTATGTAAATTTTTCCATTTAGTGATGCAACTCCGAATGAATCTCGTCCTTCTGGAATCTCTCCGATTTCAATCCATTCCCGTTCATCGTCTGATAATCGATATATCTTTCCACTTTCACGACCATCAATAACTGAATATCCATAATTACAATCATAAGTATGCTATAATGTGACCGTATAAAATTTCATCGCATATTATTGTTTGAGTATGATGAATTGGAGAAAGAAAAGCAGGTCCTGTTTTCCATTTTCCATCTGTTAAAACCTGAATTAATTATTTCATGGACTTTCATTCGATCTTCTTACATCAACTCGATTCGTAGTTTCCTCTGTTTCAGGATCCTCATTTATATCCTCATCACTTGTATCCTCATAATTTTTATCTTTTTCACCCCTTCCGCCCAAATAATACAATTTTTCTTTGAAATAAGCGACAGATGCATACCAACGCCATTCAGAAGGAGCTGGTCCTGCAAAGAATGCAATAAAATTAAACCAATCTATTGAATTTTGTAATGCTACCTCTAGTGATTTGTCGAGTAGTCAAGTCAAAGATTTCAAGCCGTTTTTGAAAAGCGCTAATTACAAAAATCTAAAATTTACAAAATTGGCAATGCCAAATAAAGTAATCTACTTTATCCTTTGTAGTTGCTACTTCATATGGTTCTAAATAACTAGTAAATTTCGCAATTTGCTCAACAGAATTAGTATGCGAATCAAACAGATAAATTTTGCCGTCATTATAATGCACTAAATACTAAAATTAATTTTCCCTCATACAAAAATATTTTCCTACGATAGAATAGAAATTTCCTCTCAAGCGCTGCCGGTAGATGTTTCCTGACTATTTGCATCATCCGTTTATTAGTCCAGGCCAATTGTCCCAAGTCTTTGAATTCGGGATATTCGCAGATCAACAATATAATTTCGACTGGTAGATTGGCTAACATCCTTGTTAAGAGACCTGAACAATAAAAATGGAAATAGTAGAAGAGTATTGATTGGATGAGGAATTCTGGAATTAACGAGTTTGAAATTGATCATTTAAGAATCCTAAAACTGGAAGATGGATGTTGAAACATGTAACAAATCTGGTTGGAGATAGATGTAAGGGTTGTCAGATGATGATTCGCAGTAGTGTATTGGTAGTTGCCTCTCAAACTTGGGAATTAAACCTTTTATTGATACAAAATATACAGAAATTTAAAGCTAAAATGTTAGTAGAAATAATAGAAGTTCTAGTACTAATTATATAGATTGTCTCCTTCAAATGTGAGGTTGTAAGTTAAAATTTACGTTTATTTAAGTTTAAGCGTTCTTGCATTGGCATTTAGAATTAAAAAGAATGATAGAATAAATTTTTTTTAAAATACTGAAAGGTATTGAACTGAAATTAAGTAGATTGATATCATAAAAAATGATAAAGAAATGTCTCATTCATCAATAAAATAGTGAAAAGGGAGATTGACTGAGAAAAAATACATAGGCTATTTCAGCGAAACATCGAGAAAATAAGAAAAATACGCTAATATGGGTGCTGCTGACGAACAGTGTTTGAATACCCTCAATAACTGCTTACAAGGAATCGATTAACTTTTTCTGGTATATATTTTGAAGGGAAATTACTTTGAAATTACCATAAAATAAATATTGGATTTGGTTACAGAATATTTGAAATACAATACTTCAAAGGATATTTATTTCAGTTTTCATTGGATGTCTTCGAGAGTTGTCTGTATCATGTGTATCGAATTATATAATGCACGAAATTGGATAAAGATACTTTTTATTAAAATCATATGAAACTACGAACACTTAAATGTGTTGAAATTGAAGATTTCAGATATTAATTTCTCCAACTTCTCGCCATTTATTCGTTTGTGGATCGTATTCCTCGATTGAATTACAAAAATTGTCCATATATTCTTGATATCTAAGTTACAAATATTTCGTATAAAGCTATCCAAAATCTCAACTCACCCTCCGATTGCATACAATTTCCCGTTAGCGACAATGAGCGTATGATGATATCTCGCATAATTCATATCAGCGATTCGAGAAATTCGACTGTCAATTGGAGCTGAGGGGTCGAAACATTCGCAGGATTTTAATTCTCCTCCACTAAATATATAATAATATATTATTTATCATATAAAATTAACGACCACAATCCTCCAGTTATGTAAATCCTTCCATTTAGTGATGCAATTCCAAATGAACCTCGTATTTCTGGAAGCTCTCCGATTTCAATCCATTCCCGTTCATCGTCTGATAATCGATATATCTTTCTATCCCATCCATCAATAACTGAATATTCATCATTACGATAATGAATATACTATAATGTGACCGTATAAAATTCCATCGCATGTTATTATTTGAGCACGACTAATTGAACGAGGAAATGTAGGTCCTCTTCGCCATTCTCCATCTATTAAAACCTGAATAAATTATTTCATGGACTTTCATTCGATCTTCTTACATCAACTCGACCCGTATCGTCCCATGTTTCAGGATCCTTTCCACCCAAATAATACAATTTGTCTTTGAAATGAGCCACAGATGCACCATCACGGCATTCAGGAGGATAAGGTCTTACAAAAATGCAATAAAATTAACCAATCTACTGGCTTTTGTAATGTTACCTCTAGTGATTTGTCGAGTATTCAGATTGAAAATTTGAAACGATTTGTCATAAGAGCTAATTGCAAAAATCTAAAATTTATAAAATTGGCAATGATAAATAAAATAATCTACCTTATCTTTTGTAGTTGCTACTTCATATGCTTCTAAATAACTAGTAAATTTCGCAATTTGCTCAACAGAATTAGTATGCGAATCAAATAGATAAATTCTTCCTTCATAAATATCGTCGTTTTCATAAAATACTAAAATAAAATTAATTTTCGCTCATACAAGAAATATTTTCCTACGATAGAATAAAATTTTCCTTTCGAACTCTATCTCGAGTGCCATCGGCCGATATTTCTTGATTATGTGCATCATCCGTTTATTAGTCCAGGCCAATTGTCCCAGATCTTTGAATTCGGGATATTGGCAGATCAACAATATAATTTCAACTGGTAGTTTGGCTAACATCTTTGTTAAGAGATCTAAACAATAAAAATGGAAATAGTAAAAGAGTATTGGTTGAATGAGAAAGTCTGCAATTAGTGAGTTGGAAATTGGTCATTTAAGAACGGAGAATGAAACTACTAAAATACAAATCGATTCCTAAAACTAGAAGATGCATACTGAAATACGTAACAGATCTGGTTGGAGATAGATGTAGGGGTTGTCAGACAATGATTCGCAGTAGTGTGT
>LIAE01007772.1:0-26390 GCA_002287525.1 Diploscapter pachys
GTCCTCTCCTTTTCTAGTTCATTCCCCTTCTTTGTTAAGGTCTACACCGCAGTCACTCCACGCGTCTGCCTGCCGACTTGCCTTCTCTATCCTCAGGCAACCAGCTTCCAGCCAACATCTACGGCAGTATGGGGATTCAGATGGAACGCATGCAGGTTAACTTTATGAACCTAGGAAAAGATAAGACATGGAATGAATGAAGTATAGTAGAAATGTGAATGCGCAAGAAGAAAACATTTATGACGAATTGATGAGTTGCGTGGCTCATTTTACGAGGCGACTTTTTGCTAAATGATAGTCACTTTAAAAGAAAAACTTCACCATTTGATAAACGCTTCCAGATTTTGTTTAAACTTTATTCTTATTCTCGCTATCGATATCAGCTTAATTCATCTCTTTCCTTTCAGCCTTCCAACTCGAGCAGCACGTCGTCCATCTTCTCGAACCTGCAGCTGCCCCTGTCCTTCGCCCCATCTCTCACCACTCCCTCTGAGTCCACCTGCTTCGACTCCAATGGCCTGGATTCCACCCTGCAGCCTCTTCCCTTCTCCCCTTCCCACTTCCTCTCCTCGGCATCTCAATTCGGCCCGATCGGTACGAGGCCTCCCTCTGCCAAGTCCTCTGCATCCACGGACGAGGGAATCCACATGGGAAGTGGTGATGGAAACACCACCATGGAGAATGGAAGTGAGTTATTTTTACAAAAATTGTTGATGATAAAGATCAGATTGTCATTTTTCCGATTTTATACTGGAACCTTTCTAGAATGTGTTCTCACGTCTAACGAAATCATTTTGTAGAATATGAAATTCTTGCAGAATCGTCCCGAGCCGAGTCGACTCTGTCGGCAGCCGCCGAAGCGACAATTTCGCCCGTGGAGAAGACTGAACAGGGCGAGGAGACATTCGTCATGCAGAACGTGTTGGATGCACTGCCTGAGATGAATGAACTGAATGGAAATGGGCAGATGTAGGAGGAAACTCGCACTGGCAGACAGGAATAGGTCTGATATTCCACCTTCTTCGTGTAAGCTAAGTTATTTTGTTGTGCTAGTGAAATTCACTCTTTCCTCTTATTTTACTTCAAACTCTTTCAATTAACCTAACTTTAACCGACTTTTATCAGAACGTTTAAGTTGTCATGTTTAACCCTTGTTGTTTATTAGGAGAGGGTACGAGTTATCAGTCTCGAATCTTGTAGGTTCAATTTTGCATTTTCACTTATTTTTGTTCCATTTTAATTTTCACGTAGTTCTTCACTTATTTGGTATTGATTGTCTACCCTCTGCCTTCTCAAATGCTCAATGCATTTTCACCCCCATTTCCTGTCAAATCTAACCCTTATATTTCGTTTGTTTTACCTGCTGCTTTATTATTTTAGTCTTGGTGCCTTGTGACTTATATTCATTTGCTGATTTGGGAAAGAAACTGATTGTGATGGCATTGACTTGTCTTAGTCTTTCTTCGTCTTTGATATGATTTAGGTATCGAATAAAGTATTTCGAAACTAATGCATAAAAGTAACTTTTCAATCAATTCATGGTTGACTAGTTTCGATATATCTTGCATTTGGATAAATTCAGAATCTTTTCGCCTGCCAAAAAGACTTTCGTTGATAATTCCATCAAAATGATTCCTAACTTTCAACGACAAGATTCTGAATATTTTCGCTTTGAAGAACCTCCGAATTCAACCAACTGATATTAGTGATTCAGAAGTCCCGGATAAACATCGATTGGAAGAGGAGAACACGGAGGGCTGTGCCTGGTCACCGGTTCGTGACGACTCCATTCAGCTACAGTACAGATCGGCAAATTCATGCATTTCAATTGATTTTTTATTATTATAATGCGCATATTTTCGTCATTTCCGAAGATTACTCTTATAATTTTGTCTAGCAGAGAATTTAAAATTCGGTTCTGCAAAAATCCGAACAGCGTTTCAAACGATCACATCGATGTTACTTTTTCGATAATTTTCGAATAAAAGGGAAATATTTGAAATTTGGAAGAAAAAATTCTGTTAACAATCTGCACAAAATCATAAGTCAGCTCTACGACAAATGGCATGTCTTATTTTGATATCGTTAACGACTTTTGCTATTCGAACATTCCTTTGGAGACTTAGGTAGTTCTTGCATGAATTTACATGCAATTTTTCCTTTTTTTCATTTTGGTATATGCCAAAAATCAAAGAAGTTTTACTGAAGTTTTTTCTTCATTTTCAAATTATACCTGCAACTTTATCTACTGCATTGAGATTAATGCTGATTTAACATTTGAATAGTGTGGAATTGCATAATGCGAGCAGATTGAGTACGTGAGTGACATGTCCTTGGGGATGCGAATGGTTTTCGAGTCCGATTCAGCACAACAATCCACAACCTTCCTTCCCTGTCCAAAGCAAATTTGCCTGTAAATGGGAGAAAGAGTCATGTCTTTCCCTTCTTTCTTCCCATTCCCCGCTCATTCTGTTCGCTTTCCTTTGAAAATAGCCTTAGGTTTCTTTCGATTTAGCATTAATGCCTACTATTATTGAATCTATTATTGTTTTGTCATTATTCTTTATCAGGTCAACCTTTTGTTCAGAGTCAGTCCAAACAGCTCTTTCGAAAAACATTTTATACCAATTGATTCAGAAACGTTTATTGCACTTATTATCGAGAGACGAATGAAATCACATGCGGGTGGGTGTTTTTTGCAGTCTTAAATCGATTTTCGTCGACATTTTTCTTTCATTTTTAATAGTTTAGAACAGTAACTTGTGAAACTCATATTCCCCCTAATGCGGAACTGGAAAAGGAAGGATTGGATGTGAAATTGCCTAGAGGATGGTATGTATTTTATCATTTTCAGATCTCGTTATTCCTATTTGCTCATTTTCCTACAAATAGATTACTTGGTTTAATTTCATATTCCTGTACTTCAAGGTTTGGAGAGCATCAGCTAAATACTGACAATGCAGGGCTTCAAATATTCAAATAGTTCATGTAGTAAAAAACATTCTTCTTTAACTTTCCAGCTAATTTAGTGATTTTTATATGAAAATCATTTATCTTAAGCAAAGTTGTTTTATGAAATCGATGCTGAATTCATTAGACCATAAGTCTGATTTTTCATATAGATTCTCCGTAAAGATTTTCTAAAATTTTGATGCATCCTGCATGCAGTAATTAGACTCGATATGAAAAGCATTATTTGCGTGAAATAGCACGATTCTTCATCTTTAATTTCTATCCAGAAAATTAGATTAAACTGGATTGTGGGAAAAAGTTTGACAATGCAATAATTCCCAAAATTCAATATACTGTTTGAAGGTATCGAATTGGCATTATGCAAATTCGCCATGACCATGGCTGGTTGAATTTGTACAGGAGAAGAGCTGTAGGAAATGGATATTGGGATTTCTACACGAGTATTCCCGAGAGAAATTGTGCTGGGTATGAACGGGTTTGTAAGATAGATTGGTTGTTCAAGAATAATTGTAGAGCATTTGGCATACATGCTGGCGAAAATCGGCTCGGCTCAGTGACAATCAAGGACCGAAAATGCTTCGATCGATTGGTCTACCAGATCGAGAAGAAGTCCACCATACAGAAATTCGACGTGTATCAATGCAGAAGGTGCATTTTCCACAGCTGCTGGTTGGGGAGCAGAATTCTGCCTGCTTCCAGAGACTATCTCACTAATCTGAGGAGTTATTGATCATTCTTTCACCTTTAATTTCATTTGTACAACACTAGTTATTCAATGAAGGTTTAAATTATGATAATTTTTAGTGTCTTTACAGTTCCAATATAAACCCATTTTCGTCTGTATTTGCTACAAAGACTCGCCGATAGCTTCTCAAATTTCATTCAGCGGTAATCCCATGACTACTCTACTTGGGAAACGACACAGAAATTATGTTTATTGTCTCGATGAGAGGTATTTCGAAACAAATGTCCATTATTTCGTAAAGGCAGGCGTTTCTATTGATATCTTACATATTCTTCCGATCTTGAATCTTTATAAAGCCAAAAATGTACTTTAGTATTCAGTGGCAGCAGAAGTTTGTCACAATACAAATAAGACGGGTAGGCGGAGTTTCTTGTTTACCTTTGGGTTTTACTCTGCCATATTTGGTTACTGTGGTAAAGAGAAAGGAGGGAAAAAGATAATCAGAAGTGTATTCAAAAGATTGGCAGGAAGGGGAAGAGACCGGCAACCTGATGAGGTTGGATGATGGTATCGATCCGATGCAGAATGGCAACTCAATGGTGCAATACGATGGATCGACTGATAGGAGCAATTACGGTAGGTGATAAACCATATCGCTTTATCAGGGGAACTGAACTTTATTCCGTTTAACGCTCAATGCTCGAAATGCGAGATGCGCGTATGAACTAAATTTATAGAATGATGAAATAATGGTAAATAAACTAGATTTGATGCGGAGAACGAGAAACTTATAAGATTTTTCCCTCTGCTTGTATGAATTTTAGAATTTTAAGGAAGAATTTTAGTCTCTCCTGACTAAACCACAATTTTCTATTACGAAATTATTAATTTTAGTGCGAAGAGTCAATTCGACAATTGGTGACATCAATCAGTTGGGAGGGTTCTTCGTAAATGGAAAGCCCTTGCAACTGCAGAAACGCATCCGAATAATCGAGTTGGCGCATCAGGGAATCAGGCCCTGTGAAATCTCTCGGCAATTGCGAATATCCCATGGGTGTGTCTCGAAGATCCTCTCACGGTATGCAGAGACAGGCACCGTTCTGCCAGGCACAATTGGAGGCAGCAAACCGAGTGTGTCCACGCCCCGAGTCGTCCAACATATTATTTCTCTGAAGAAAATTGATCCGAGTATTTTTGCCTGGGAAATTCGCGAAAAATTGGTTTGTCTTTGAATAAAGTACGAGATTCTTATATTGAACTTTCGCAGATATCTGATGGTATTTGCAATCCATCGAACGTCCCATCTGTCAGCAGCATCAGTCGAATTCTTCGGACTCAATCTCATTGTTAGTCACTGAACGCTATGGAAATATCAAATTCAGATAAATTTTAGTAGCATCTTTACACAACTCGGAAGAGTATATTGAAAAACTAACTCAAACTCAGGGATTATTTTTCGGATCCGAATATGGTAAGCTATCAAAAAGAAACAATGCTGAATCATAAAATAATTCTAACATTTCTAAACGATAAAGTAATGGTAGAATTATTCCATTTGAAAGGATCAATATTTTCTTCCAACCTTCCGATTTTGAGTAAAATTTCCTTTTTCTTTCGCCAAAATAACAATTCATCGAGGCTCATGATATGATGTAGTTAGGTATTCAGTAAATAATTAGGTGTCAGTGAAAATTTTCAGATTAGTCCAACTTAACAAGATACATTTTTAAATAAGTAGACTATGAAGTGATATTATTGACCAACCAACTCTTTGATTTGAATCATATTTTAGACATCAATTTTCTATCGTGCTCTATTCCTTCATCAATTAATTTGCATCATGCGCTTAGTCCGCCACTACAACAAGAACTACCAGCACAATTTTATTCCTCACCTTATTCGACGAGTACTGATTTGGACGTTACAAGTAGTCGCTAGATCTTCTTCATTTTGATTTGGTGATTTTTATTAATGGTTTGATAATACTGAATTTGCTCGATATGATTAATTAGTTAAAATTCTTCCAATTCTTTATCACGAATTTCCTAATTGGTTCTATTTTGGTTTTATTGACCAATCAACTCTCCAATAAAATCTTTGGGAATAATTTCTATATCTGTTTTTCGATTTATTTCTAACAAATGACTGTTTCAAGTATATAAGTTAGCTTTCTCTAATTCTATCAATTCCCATCTTGAATCGTCTTGAATCGTTTCATTAGCCTTCCTCATTTGTTTATTTCTCGTATCATCGTTTCTTCCTCAACTTCGCTCATTTCTCACCCTCAGAGCCTTCCTTCTTCGTCCCGTTTCCCCAATTCCTTAATCAGTCAACAGAGCGTGCAGCTCCCCATTCTCCATTTCAGGTCTGATTTCTTTTTTGGTCTCCATATTCCCCATTTCAGCGTTTCATTTTCGTATCTAATTTGGTACCGCCAATTGATTATTCGATTTATTTTGTGAAACTCGTGAAATCTGCAGCAAATGAGCAGAGCAGTTGTGATTGTTTCGGTAGGATATTTAGTTTCTAGAATAAATTTACCTTATTGCATTGCTTGTAAATTGTAATAACTGATAGAGTGCACAACTAATATCACCAAATTCGACTATCATATAATTTAAAATTAGTTCGAAGTTAGCCAGAATAATCCACAAATAATTTCAGTTGTGTTCGATAACTTTGATATCAGCAGAAAGCATCGACTGGTGTACTTATTGGTTTTCAATAGGAAAAGTGGTTAAATTTATACGAGGGAATAATTAAATTTCACAATAAATTTAGAATACTCGTCCTGAGTGTGCGAATTATCTGTTGCATAACTCAGAGTCAGACAGTTCAATATTATCTGCATTGAAGAGGAGCAGGCTGTTTGGACGAAACAATGGAGGTTTATATTAAAAAGTAAATAATTAATTTCAACGAACATCTGTAGATTCTCCAATTACTTGTCCTAAACATGAAATTTACTCCTGCATCGATTGTGAACCGAATTGCTCTAACCTCGTCCCTAAATGCAGAAAAGTAAGCAAGAAACAACCAATCTGTTACTGTTTGTACAAGTAATTCCGTTGATTTTAATTATAGGTTTACCTTATTCGCTTATCTTGCCTTAATTATTAGCTTTACAAGCTATTCTGAATTTATGCAAGTGATATACGACGTATGGTAAAATCTGCGCCGATATGAACGCAAATAACATTAGATTTGAGATCGCGAATTTCAATTCATCGAATCATACTGATATTTGATGTTAAAATGATTGACATTTAATGAGAGTTTATGAAAAACGATATCAAATAATTTTCATTTAAACATTAATTTTCGATCTTTTCTTTATAAACTAAAACTGACGCAAACTTTCTCACATCATGCAATAATTCAACCCAGAATATCACATTTTAGGATCAATGCAATAAAGGATGCGTTTGTCGTTTAGGATTCGCAAGAAATACTAAAGGTTTGAGTAACAACTATAAATTGTACGTCTAACAAGAGAAGGTCGCACGTAGAAACTCATAGATCTTGATGAAACCCCAAATAAGGGTTTTTTTTATGAAGCTGATCATGATTCTGAAGTTAAAAAGTGCTTAATCGTATTCAGGACTTTGGAATTTTGAGTTGAACCTGATTTCTTCCTTTGTATTGCAAATTTGCAAAATTTGAATAGACTTTTTTTTACATGGAAACAGTTCATTTTGCATACAAGATATACAAGTGAAAATAATCAAAGTTCCAGAGTACGATTAGGGATCTTTTTTTATTTCAGAATCGTGATCAGAGTCATCAAAACACCTATTTGAGAAGTCTCGTCAAGATGTGAATTACTCTTGTAAGAAAAGTAACTACATTATGCATTTTTCCAAAATATGATATTTTCGCATGAATTTTTCTTCGATTTATTAATTTGTGTTAAATAATAGTCCATCAAAAACCTGAATATCTAAGGCTTAAATAGTAAAATCAATCAGATAAAAGATTTTCAGACTTTCCATGAGTCACTATTTTAGGAACGTGCGTACCATTAAGAGATTGCGCTTCACATTCACCTCCAACAAATGAAGAAGAAGAGGGAACTGTCATGAAAAGTAATCTGGTCGTTTTCCGCGTGTCATTAAATTTATCCTGTTTAGCTGTTCGAAAGATAGTGCCCGTATTGGTCAACGACATGTGGAAAGCGCTGTTTGCATCAATCCGACCTGATCTGGCTAGTAAGTGCGACTATCTTGATTTCTTACAAGCTACCATTATGAATCTTATTTTTGGTTGGCAGATCAATCATGTTATAACTATCACGGCTTTAGAAGCTTTATCCTTTGGAAATAGTGAGAAAAGTAAAAAAGCGGAAGAAAACGAGAAACTGATACTTTTCTATTTTTCTGCGCCACAGTTAAGGCTAAGGCTTGTAAGGCCGTATTATTCTGTGTTTTCACTTAAACATGACAATTTCAGCTGCAACTAACACGAGCAATAGCACTGAAACCTCATCAATAGAAACGCAGCAAACTTCAATGCCAACACAACAGTCCATCGGATAAAACTGATTGAATGAATATCATTATGACAGTGGCGCTCAAAATATGGAATCAAACATGAATTATCGGATTCATTATTTAGCCACCCCAATATGTGTACAAAATTTCAGCCGTATTGCTGCACCACAAGTGAGTGAGCCGGCCATGAATCCAAAGTTCATGTCTGGTTCCATACTTTTGATCGCCACTATATACATATACCAGTTGATATTTTGCAAATCAATTTTCCATTGAATATAACACGATCAAATGTTTTAGAACTTTGCGTAGATGTTTAAAAATATTCGATGTTTTCCATGACCTGTCAATAAATAAAATCCGGCATTTATAATGTGTCAATGACCATTTGTTTCATAAGATATGAGAGGATTTGTTAAAGGCAAAATTTGATAAATCATCAACTAGGATTTGAGAATGTATCCCACAGATTTTTAGATTTATATTTTGCAATTCAAGACTCATTTTGCATGAATTCACTCGTTTAAATGGTTTCGTAGTAAGCAATTAATCGATGAAACCATAGTTGCATCGAAGTGCAAATAAGCTGATAAGTGATTGGAGACGGGAAAGAAAGGGGAATGGAATGACTGAAAAAGGAGAAGGAAAGGAATCATCGAGACAGGCCCCGAGACAGCAATGCGCAAAGCCATCCAGCTACTCTTTCTGCTCGTCTTTGGGTTATTCCTCCTCTCCCTACTTATTTCCTATTTTTATCTAAATTCAATCCAGTCCTTGCCCAAACTCAGCGCCAGGTCTTTTTTTTTCTTATTTTAGCGATGACGCTATCTTGGAATAGTGGACTGATCGAAGTCTAGCGATATTTCCCTTTCACATCTTAAAATGAAATTAATTATCGAACGACTGAAGATGAAATTCAAATGAATTTATCATCAGCATATCATCATAATTCGTGCGCACACAAATTTGTATCACTTGACTTTTATCTCGTATAATTTTGCATTACAATTAGTAGTTAGTAGTGAAATAAACGTTTATAACTTTTCGAAAATTTTCGCTCAGTCCATTAGATCGCTATGATCGAAACTCACAACTAAAAATCTATTCCCATTTGGATTTTCACCATCTAAATTCAAACATTTTTTGAATCTGTAGATTTAGGAGAAAAATCCGTGAATAAATTAATGTATGCCAATTTCAGAGTTGATAACAACGGTGATGATTCTATTGATGAAAGTATTATTTTGGAAAAGTAGATATAATGTTGTTGGGAAAAGATCTCGGTACTTGTTTTAATTTAGAACGGCAAATGAAATACTCGATGTACCATTCGGACCTCCGTTGAATTTCACCTCAATCGGGAATGGTTTCCTTGCATTTTCTGCATATGTCGATGAGAGAGATGGCAATATGGGATATCCTTGCGTTAGAATTCCGGTTAGTTAGAATTGAAGACAAAACTATAGTCTAACAAAGGGATTTGCACTAGTCGGAACTAGCAAATCTTAAATGACACTTACCAAACAGATTTTCAGTGTAGGGAATTATGATGATGATGATGATGAAGTTAACATTCTTCAGAGAGATCTGAATGAAGGAGATTTGTGAAAACCCTCTGTTCTTCACTTGTATTCACAAATCAGCGTACTTTTTTTAGCGAATTTTTCAAATCTCACAAGATACGAGTTAAAAATGACCGCGAATATCCAAGCTCCTGGTCTCTATTTGACGAACTTTAATTTTACCATCGTAATTCCCGTAATTGAAAACCTCTCTTTGTACGGTTCATCATGATCCGTGAGTTCCGCCCTCTGCACTTCGTTTATAAGTCATATCAAAAATTTCACCGAACTCATATTCTATTTCTTGTTCATTTGAAAGAATTATTCAAATTTAATAAAAAAATAAAACCTTCTCAGCTATCATACCTTTTACTAAATGTAATATTTTCAAGAACCCCTTTCCTCTGAACAATCTTGGAGAGATCATGAAAATAACAACGAACTGAAGTGTATTTCAGCCGAAACTTTTCATGAATCTAACATTTTAGGTGATAGCCACGATGAAGCAGAACTTCAAATGCCGCTTGACGGACAGGGAGATGGAGGGCACAACATATGAGTTGTCAGAGAATCACGCAATGCGCTATCGAGTCTATATTGTAAGCTGCAAACTCCCCGATGAGAAGGAGTTGAAACGAATCAAAACCATCGAGGTGGGCAAGGTGTTTTATTATGACATTAAAAAAGGGTTTCCTCTAGCCTTTTCCCCCACTGGGTGGGGTCGGCTACCCTCCGTTCGTAATGGGGGCGCACAGACCACTTTCATGTTTACCTCATTGCATTATTTTAGATCGGCGTCTTCAACACCAAAACAGCTAAATTTGAGTTCACAGTCGTTCCGATAAAATATCGAATTCCGAAGGAAACAGAAATCAAGGACCATCCTCTTCAGTATTCAGTTTGCCTTCCACAACTCTTCGGCAACCTCTACACAGCCGAGAGAATCGTCGAGGTGAATTTCCTTTCCGATGTCATTTGTTATTCGTTTCAGTTTATTGAACTCTACAGACTGCAAGGAGCCGGAAGATTCCATGTTTATGTCAAGAAAGAAAGTCTAGATACGAAAGTGCGCAGACTATTAAATCGTTATTCTAAAGAAGGGTAATTCACATTCATTTGATTATTATTTATTTTTAAGAAGATTAACGATTAACCTTTCAGGATAGTGGAACTGATTAATTTTCACCCGGATATTCAGGAAAAGTCTATTTGGTACCATGGGCAATTAATTTCAGTTACTGGTCAGAATTTATTTCTATCGCAATTCGAAGATAATGTCCTTGAGATTGCCATTTACGAACGATTGGATTGACAAAATTTGTTTCCTTTAATGACTTCGATGAATTTTTCATTCCGACGACAAATGATTCTTTGCTGAGCACATTGGAAAGACTTTTGTCAAACAACACTGGGTCAATTCGCATCCCTACTTTCTACATGAGTATAGAGTTAGTCATATCTTCCTATCTTATTCAATTAAAACTAGCTCGAATTTTCTTCCCCAAGTATCCTGTTTTCTCAGAAACTGCAACTTTTGTTTTTCGAGCTTCTCATATTCTCTACATTTTCAACGCTCTCTATCCTACATTGGCCAAACGCATATAATGGGGTTCCTCTCCCATAAGCGAAACGTGGTGTAGTGGATAGCAAGTTAGATCTTGTCATTTCTTGGGCGATGAGCTAGAGACTACAGAGCAAGAGAGCGCAGGAAAGTTCGAAAAAGTTGCAATTTGCGAGAAAACGGGATTTTTAGAATATAATTCGTTTTTTTCAGAAATAAAACTCCACCAATAACGCAGCACAACTTCAAGTACAGTCCACAAGCAGACGAAGTATAACTTTTTGCTGAACCGTTTACCCATTTTAAAAAGTTTAGAGACTCACAAAATGCATAATTCGACCTGAAATGGTCTTCGAGCAGGTTAGATAAGGTTCAAAATTAGCATGTAAATGTCTTTCCATTTATAAAATACGAAAAGAATTTCCCTAAAATTTAGCTTCGAAAAAAATGAATTGTAATGTGCAAAATATTCTCGATCTTTTCTTTTCTCCAGAATTCTCTATGACTAAATTCGTACATCACTAAATTTTGATCTTATTTTCATTCAATGTTTGAAATGTTAATTAGATCTCAGGCATGATGATTTCTCGATGTAATACCAACGTGATGGCTGTTCTTACATCCTGTAGTTTTCCGATAAATTTGATTTGCTCATTTGAATTACTTAATTCTAGGGAATTCACCACACTTCCCGAGTAATTCAAGACAATTATGTGAGTCCGACTGTTTCTAAAAATCAACTTGCCGTGTTCCACTTCAAATCAAGAGGAGGGAGCTCAATCAATCACAGGATAAAGGATCTGTTTGGAGAGAAGCTTGGGAAGAACTACCAAAAAGAGATTGAAGAGTTAGAGATAGAGCGATGATTCTATAATTTTATGTCAAAGAAGATACAGTATTGACACCAACTCATGAAGACAAACAGACTGCCAACATTGTGCAAAATTGCAAATTAAACACCGTTCTTCTTTGAAATCAGTGATAGAAACTGTTAGGATTTTAAGTTCTTGTTATTGTGTCTTTGAATTTGATATTTTACGGGTGAAAAAATACCTAATCGAGTTTATTATTTGTCATCGAATCATCGTATACTTCTAGATTTCGAGATTATCTGAGGTTTAATACGTTCGTGATAAATAAAATTAGCGATCACAAATAAAATGGCACGAGAATACCAAATTGCTATCTCCTAAAATGCTACTCGAGACCGAATAAATTAGCCATAAGTATGTCTAATACAATCGCAGTAACTAGCAGGGAATTTCTCTTCGTTGCAAATTTTGTCAGAAGGGACTTGTACCATCGGGGGATAGACTATTGAATATTCTTGCATACTTACATCCATTCTACGAATTTTAAATTAAAAGGACCATCTTAAAGAGTGCTTACCGATATTGGACAGTTAGTAAAATATTGCCAGATTTTGAGGTAGCTACGCAATCTTGATAAATATAGACGTACTACAAACTTATCTGTTACTTTTATGAAAAAGACTACGAATCACCGACCTGAGCCGGTTTCCTTCTGTCGAGTCTTTGAGTGTAATTGACCTTGTTGCGCATGGCCAATTGAACGAATGGATTCGGCATTCGAATGTCCAGCTGAATAATAAGAAGATACGTTTTTGAATTGATCATTTTATCCTTGCATTCTGCGAGCACTCGATTGTTTGTGCATCGAAACAGTCGAATTGCTGCGTGTATTCAATGAGAACAGCACGGAGATGCTCATGCTCGATCAGGGCATCTGAAAAGGTCTTATTGATAATATGCTGGGTTTTAGGAAATTTAGTACTTTTCTAATAAAATGAAGGAAATTGTGATATTAGATTGGTGAGAAAGTTTTGAAGATTTTGGGTTTTTTTTAGATCTCTGCGCTTTCGTTAGATATGTCTTCAAATAAGATGTCATATGTGCCGAAAATGGCTATTGTATTGAGTAAAAATACTTATAATTTCGCCAAATGGAAGTCATCCAAACGATTCAAATAAAGGCAAATTTAATTACAGAAGAAAGCTTCCTGATTAATCCAATAATAGGTAAAAAAACAAACCTCCAACATCAGCAGAACCGTCCACCATGCACAAGCAGAAATTGGAAATGACGTTATTGTCGATACAGCTTCTGTCAGTTGGAATGGCTGTGAACAGGCTCTTTCCTCTCTTCTGCTCCCGTTTGCCATTCATTTTCCGACTCACAATATCCAACAAAGTCTCATGTAAGTCGAAATTTCTTAAATAAATTAGCCTTACACTAGAATACTTAGTGAATCTTACGAAATGAATCGCTGTGCATTCAGCTGCAATTTACTGAACTCGTTTGGAAATTGCTGCCGAAATCCTGGTGGAACATAAATCGAAAGGAATGGACTTCGTTCTTCTGAAAATCAGGACACATATATGGGTTCCTAAATGTCTATCAAAACACAAAATTAATGGCACCGATTTTCCCAGCCCAAGTGTATCGTGTTGTCGGATGAACTCGGCCTCCATGATCACCCATTATGACGAGCATCGTATTTTGCAGGGCTCCTGATTTCTAAAATTCTCACCTGTAACAGGATCAGAGTTTAGGACTTTTCAAGTGAAAACTGAATTATCAAAGAAAATTTTCAAATAGAATTTTTCTTATTATTGCTCTGTTTTGAGAAGATCCCCCAATCCGTGCAAAATGTGCATTTTTACATTACACAACTTCTGATATGATATCTTTCATCAACAGACTTTTGCATAAGATTATTGGCTAACACAGTAGCGCCAAATAACAATAAAGAAGAAAGGTTGAAAATTTGCAATATGCGCTAAAATTGACAACTATTTTTTAGATAAGGAGGGTAGCGAATATTTTGTCTTAAAAATGGCATCGTCAGTTGAAAAAGGTGGATTTTTGTGATTCTTTCAAAATTTCTTTTAGCTTTTCTTGATTATCATGACCTCGCTATCATAAGCAATCGATAATACTATTTCCTTATCAAAATTTTTATCTAAACAACAGGAAAAGCGTAATTTTTCGAATATTAAATTATTCACCTTAACAAGACAATACAACAATTCAAATCAAAGATAGTTCATAACTTATCGTTATTATATCCTCTAAGCAAAAATAAAAATAAAAATAAAAGGAAAAGGAATTCAAAATTTACCTCGAGTTTCTGCAGTTTGTCGCTGATGAAATCGTCTGTCAATTCCAGATAATTCCCATTATCGTGAGTTATGCTAAACAATCTTTTTTTCAAATTTCTTCATTTCATCGCAAACCTCGTGACAAAAGTGAATCCGAAATAACATTTGTCTGCATTGTATTTTATGAATCTGTGCCAACTCGAATAGAAGTCCAAAGCTAACAATCGACCATCGTAGCATAATTTCCATTTATTTTTTAGTTCCTGGAAAATCAAATTAAAATGGCAGAATTCTTTCTCTCGTATGATATTTCATTACGAATAGTAATTATGCCCTTAAGAAAAGGTTAAAACGGTTTTATGACTTCAAGAACATACACATTTTGACCTGCATAAACTTTGGTTCTAGAATCAACTCACAACCGTTTGTAGGTTCGGTCTTTCAAATGTCCCCCTCTATTCTTGATCCCCGCTGATTCATTATTTTCAAATATAAATCTACAGTAATTATAAAGTTTTCCAATCAACCTTATAAAGATGCGCATAGAATGGTCGATAGTAGTGATCAGCAGGCTTGTGTGTGTATCCCCTGAGGAAGTGGTTGGGAGGATAGTGGAAGAGTCCTCTCGCGAGATGCATTATGTCATCGCTGTACATCGTTGGACAGCCCTCTGAATTACAAGAAACTATTCGATTCATAAGTTTTTCGAATAAATAAATTTCATCGATTTGCAAAAATTGTGTAAGAAAATATCTGATTGATCAAAAAGTTTTGTCAAATGTTATGCTACGATTCAACATTAATTCGAAACAAAGTTCAAATTGAATCCAAATGAAAGTTTATCAGATTTCATAAGTCATTATGATAAACATATCGGGGAAATTTAAACTGAATTTTATGAGGATGTTTGAAATTGACATAGCATTGAAACTATTCGTGGTATAACTTTTCAGCTAGCATATTACAACGGTTTTTTTCGATTACAGAAATTTGCGAAATGTTTTGATAACCAGTGGATAGAACTATGAAACGTATAAACTTCTGATTCAAGGTCTGAAATGGACATGTTCTAATCAAATATTCGATGTAAGCAGAGAAAACAAAACTAACCCATGGACTTCCAGATGAAAGGGATCGTGTCAGGATCGATTTGGGCAGAATAAGGAAGAATTCTGGGCAGAAGAACATCTCCTTCTTCATCGAGCAAATCATACTGCAGCCCTTCTTTGACAGGCTCTGCTAGAATCGGAAGCAGATTCACCGCGCTGTTGTCGCCTACCTGCAAATGTTGAATAGACAAAAATTGAAGAGAATTAAAAAAAAAAGAGCTTTAGAGTATTTCTCATGGTAAATTCGCACTACTTGAAAATGAGAGGAAAATTTATCTCCAATACATCCCACAAAATTAATGAATTGGAACCTTATTGTATCCTTGAAAAAGGACAAATCCCATGTCCTTCATTGTCTGGATCGTGCTGGGCATGTGGCGCATAAACTGGGAACGTGAAGTGGAATCGAAGACCAAAATTGATACGGACATGGAATTGACGCTGAAGGCAGAGGGTGATGGTAATGAACGAGTTCCTGAAAAAGAAAATACTTTTCCGAATAGCACTTTGATTTTGCAACAAAGCAGCTTGAAATGCCTAAAATTATGGAGAAGAGAAGATAAAGTGAAACTTGAAAAGCGAATTCACTTTTCATACTATTTCTTCAGGATACGATGTCGCGAGATATTCAAGTTGCTTCTATCAACAAAAATGTACCTTCCAAAATAAGAGAATCAAACTCCTCTTTTAACCCCATAAATTGTCGTCGATAGATAACCGTATCGTTCAGGAGGCAAGTGATAATAAAACAATCCGCGTTTATTCGAAATGAAGATGACATTTTGGGAATCTGAAAGTTGCAACTTTATAAATTGATGGAGATTGAAGTAGTAATGACAAAGATTTAGAATAAAACTGTGCTTACCTTCCCCGTTCTTCCAATAGTGTAGGCACTAGCATTGGGTCTCAATCCACCCAGCAATTCTTCTACACTACATTCCACCCCCTTGTCTGCTCTGTCAGTAAATCGAAATATGTCGTCTTCGGGATCCCTTTCGATGACGGGCAAAGTGAATCGAGCACAGGTCACTTGGCGGCGGTGATCAACGTATTTCTGAATGACAATAATGAAGAATAATAAATAACAATTTTCATGATGATTTCATAACTTTATAATGGCGCAGAAATGTAAAGTAGCTACCTTCATTGTTGGTTCCTCGGGTTCGAGCCAAACCATTTTGCAGGAATTCTCGAACAGGTGCGATTTTCGATGTTTCATTTTCGGTCGAGGCCAATTTCTTGGGATTTCTTCCTTTTCGAAGATGTAGAAAAGTACCAATAAAATTGCAGCCAAAATGAAGTTCTGAATGTTTTAAAAGTTTTTTTAATGAACATGAGTGATTCATAATCTCACCAGAATAGTCGATTTTCTTCGATTGAGACAGATCATGGCATCGGGGCGTGGGGTGAAATGGATGATGAGAGCGGAATTGCATGAGATGAAGAGAGACAGACATACAGATATACAGACGAAGAGATGATGTAGAACTCGAATTCGAACCAACTCTATTCGTTTGTGACAATATCTCTGTTCCACATACGCAGTTTGCATTTGTGTAATTTAAAAACCGCACTAATCCGCACAAATCTCGTAGCTGTTGAGTCGAAAATGCACATAGAATCGCATAAAAAGAAACAGCCCAGAAGGCAGAGACTAATTATTAGCATCAAAGATAGAGATTTTTAAAAATAGACACTGGGCGGAGATTCGTGCGACAGGAGTAGCGGGGTCCGTGCGTTTGGCTCGTCGAATAGCCCTTTTCCAGATTTGCTCTTCTTAGAGGATCTGAAATCAAATGTCAATGTAAAAGAAGAGTCGTGAAAATCATGGATAACATTTTAAAGATTTCGAATTTCCATGATATCAGTGAAATTCACAAAATAAAAATGTAGAAAATTATCGTCACTTTGTTTAAATTTGATATTTACGAAAATATTAGAAGAGGATGATGAAGAACATGTATACAAGTTTAACAAATTGCTCACCTATCACTTCCATTGCGATTCTTCTGCGTGGGGCATTTATCGTCATTGTTGGCAGTGAGATTAGTCCTCAATTCCAGCTTCTTTTCCTTCCTGCCCTTCTTCTTTTTCACTCTGTCCGAACTGCACTGCGTGTTGTCTTCCTCTTCCAAAGTAGGCTTCTTCTTCTTCGGTATATCGCCGCCAACCTGAAGTTATTGCATTGAGCGTTGTCATTTTTAAAGAAAACTAATGTCATATTGAAAAGGTAAGTTTGATTCAATCGTCAAAGACATAAACGCAAGAAGAATAAGACATGTTCAATCTTAACTAAGACCAACAAGAAATTTTGAGTTGAAAGTTCAGAGCCAGACTTAATAGGAGAGAGTTTTTCCGAAGCGTAAACAGATTTTTGTCTCGATTCAGTAGTTTCTAGTGGTTGCAAAGAAAATTCCTTTATGACCTTTCTCTATTTCCATTAAGAAATGAAGTGAGTAATATTGGATCATTCAATACTTTTTGCAATTGTTTAAAATAAATTTTTATCTATTTTCCATTGACTTGCATTGTGATCGTATCTTTCCGCGAGCTGTTTGAGATTGTTGGCAGAAGCAGGTGGATTAGTGGCCATCACTTGATATATTGCCTTGCTCTTCTTCTTTTTGAGTCCTGGCAGAAAGTAGAAGAAGTGATAGCAGAACAGACCGATCAGGAATACCAACATATCTGCACAGTAGATTGCGACTGTGTGCCACTAAAATGAATTAAAGTTGGAAGATCGTGAGAAATAGAAATCTTAAGAGACAAAATGATCACAATTTTCAGAACTGTATGAGATTGATTTCTAAGAATTCCCAGGATCTCAGAAGGATTGAATGTGTGCTCATTAGACTTTCAAATCTTTGAAAGTTTGGAAATAGGAAATAGAAATTAGCTAATTCGAAGGAAAGAACGCTTTCAAAATCCTTTGGAGTTTGGCAACAATTATCACGAAGTCGAGCTTTAAAATTTCGAAGACAACGTTTATGTTGAAAAAATTTCTACGAATTCCGAGTAGAAGCGACTTTGACTTTCAAAAGGGAAAAAGACTCGATGATTGACTTTTCTGAAGCCAAACCTTCGTAGCGATAATGATTTTTCTTCATTTTCAAGAACTTTCCACCGGAAAGTATTCGCAAGCAATGTAGAGAAAAGGTATCCTATACTTTATCAAGACATACGGTTGTATTTGTTAACGGTCCGTTCTTCACATTTCTCAGCCTTTCCTACACTTCATAGCAGCCTTTTTCGTTGACAAGTACAGAAAATCCAGAGAAAACATTTCGGAAATTTTGTTACTTTGGAAAGGAGACGAGAGTATGATTTTTTAGACAACTCTTTGAATATCCACGCGCATTCAAGCACCACTAACATGTAGATCAGCTTTTTTATGACGCTCACTCACCAGAAATTTCAAGAAGTCGTACAAGTCGTCTTTTGTTAGGTCGAGGAATGCCATTTTGTGATGCAGCAGGAACGAGCAGCTCTGACTGCCAACCAACCGACCGACTGCAACTGACGAGTGGTGGGAAATGACAGAAATGAAATGGAGAAAGAGGCGAAGGAATTGTGCAACGTATGCAAAATTGGCATGATGAATGTCGATGGAAATGACATAGCAAATGCAAGATCAGAACCGGTATTACCAAGTTTCTTCCACTCGATATCGGTCTGATCCAGGGAAAAGGTAAACCGGAAAAAATTACCCGAAAAAAAGTGAAAAATCGAAAACTCCGTGAAACTGCTGCTGAACTTCGCAAAAATCTTACCGAAAAAAAACTTTAAAATTTTCAGTGCAAGCTCGGACAATTCGACTAACAAACAAACGAACAGAAGCAAGCAAAAATGGCAGCTCCCAATTTCGGTGACCTCGAATACATGAGAACTGTGGTCAAAGACTCCAACAAGTCCAGGTTGATGAGTGATGGTGAGTGCGTGGTGTGTGGAGTGAACAGAGAAGACATGAAGCCGAGCATGAGTACGAATGAGGGAATATAGAAAATGTGATGTCATTTTTATTCCAAAGAAAACTGAACTAACGATGATACTTTCAGCGGAAGTGGCCGAGATGGAGAAAGCAGGGCAGCTGCCATCGACTGTGGGCAAGGACGGAGCCAAACCGCGCGTCTACGCTGTCAAGGTAATCACTGTCCCAATCCACGAACACTATGTGATTTTCACAAACTACCTGCAGACAAGCTTATGCAAGATTCGCTCGTCCCCATCTCGTCATTGATTCAAATAAATCGATCCCTTCCCGTCCATCCCCTCTTCCGAAATTGAAAATCCCTGCCCATTCCTGTCTAAAATTTGGATAGGTTCACTAGCCTCCCGTTCCAGTAGAATTGAGTTTTGCACAAAGCCTGCCTGTCGAAGTCAAACCCTCAGAGTTACCTCGAACTGTCAAATCCCACATGCCTTTATACTATTCCCCGGCGACTTCGCTTCCCCTCTATCCTACTCTATTTAATCTATTTCTCGTGTCATGTATGATGACGTCGTGCGGTTTCCAAATAGAGTTCTTCAAGTAATTGACTCCGACTAGGGCAAGCTCAGCTCGTTGTTCGATTAGGGCGCGTTTATACTTTGTTATACTTTGCTCGCGAAGGTTCACGAACAGGTAAGAGTGCGGCACGTGAAGAAAAGCAAGACAAAAAATGTTCTTATAAGCAAAAATAACATGAGACGCAGACGACGAAACCAGTGGAGAGAAAAAATAGAGAACGCATATCAGAGAGCACAGATATAAAAAAAATTGTCGATGTACGCGCGTGCATAAACAAAGTATAAACGCGCCCTTACAATGCGCTCGCGTATTCGAGCAAATACTGATACAGAGAAGTGGAATCCCTAAATGAAACTGCATTCTGCATTCACCCAAAAAACTGAAGACAAACTAATTTGCAGGATCCGGCTCTGAACCATGAATGCATCGTGATGCTAATGGAGAAGAAGTGCGGTTGCACGAGGTTGCCGAATGGAAAGAGACAGAGATGCAAGAAGCACGAGCGCAAGCACAAGGCAAAGAAGGCTCGGCCTGGAATGGTGCAGGATGATAACTCCGACAGAATGTAAGCAATGCCCCGCATTCATAAACGCACTAGGAGCCTCTCAGTCACTTTTTATCGCTGAAAGGAACGACTGAGAGATGACTGGAAGTGATTATAGAGGAAAGAAGAAAAACTCTAGCCATCTAGCGATATTCCAAAGCGCAGAAGAATCCAAACTATTGTTCTTGAGCAGACTAATAACCTATTCAAATGACGAAAGATCAGAAAATAATGAATCTTGATTGCAGGGTTGTGAGCGGCCTGAAGAGAGTGGACGCGAGTGAGATGGAGGACGGTGACGACGATAAGATCGATGGGGCCTATACTCCCGTAAGACTGACAGGCTGAACTCGATAAAGAAGCAATATTTCCCCGAAACGAGACTGCTCAAAATGATCCCTTTTGCTCAATTTCAATCAATGATTTCATTGTTCAATTTCGATGCGCGGTGAACTGCTGCTCTCTGTCTAATAGCTTTTAAAAAATTTTCTCAAATTTTCTAGTCCGAGAAATTTTTTGATCGAGTTGGATAAATTTGTGCGGACTTTATAGTGAAAGAGGTGAAATACGTGGTAGGCGAATCGATATCGTAGTTTCGGAATCCGTTTGTACATTTCGTGAATGTGGTCTAGTTTTCGAAATAATGCGATCCCGATATCCAAAAATAGCGATTTTTGAGGGTTTCAAGAGAAGTGTCCGATTGTAAAGTTTGAGAGAAAAATCAACTGCGTATCAGACAAACAATTTCCCATGATTATCAATTAGGAACCCTGTAAAATGAGTCAGAAAAAAGTAGCGATAAGAACGCATAATTCAAATGTTATGTTAATTTTGGTATTTTGGCATTTTCTAGGTCTAGCATTGAGAAACTACGAATCTCAAAGTATTTCTAGGACATGATCTACACACTCGGTCCGACTGGAGTGCCCGTGTACGCAAAAGTCAGCACCGACAACAATCCCAACGGTCGATTCTAAAGACAGCAGTCGGGAAAAATAGCTGCAATAGTCGCATCGTTGTATGTGAAGTAATATGAGGAAAGAATGTTTTCTAACCAAATCCTATTCTCTTTCGCATGTAAAGATGCTACGATGCAACTGCTTTTCCAAATTGCCCCCTAAACGCCAATGATCTGACGATCTAACGAGCTTAGACCATATAAAAATTGTCCTCAAAATATACAACCGCTTGCAGCTGCACCCAAAGCTACCAAGGATATGCCCACCACTGACGGAATTCTCGTCAGAGGCCCTATGGGTAAGACTATTGGTGATTACGATAACTATTACGTACTTGAAAAAAGATCATCACTGTGAAAATTTTGAAAGCCTATAATAATCCAGCAATCATGTTGTCAAAAATGTTGAAGAATGAATTTCAGATTGCCCTCAGTTCATTCCGACCGACAAGATTCCGAAGAGGAAAGACGGCAAGAATCGCTACGCCAACTTCACCAATGGAAAACTCGTCAAGAACAAGAACAGCGAGCACATCTTCGTCCCTGCCGATGGACCGCAGGTATTTGAGATGGAAATTTGGAAGTTGAATGGTTATATGAATTCATGGTTCAAGACGAGACAGAAAAAGAATAGCGAGAAGTGAGTGAAAAGGAGATTTCATAAAATTCAATGTCTGGAATCTATAAAAGGCTGAGTTTTCTCATAATGAAAATCTAAAAAAAATTTATAAAAAGCTCATAATCGTTTATAGATTTGGACAAAAATGTCAGATATACATTCCAAAATGAATATATCTAACTACAATAGTAATCGATGATTTTTCAGCTAGATGCGCCAGTCCAGTTGAATGAGCTGCAGAAGCTGCTGGTCGAATCGAACGTGGCCTGCGCAGCCGAGATCGGACCGAAAGGGATGTGTGAGATGAGAGCCATTTCTGGCGCGCAGAAGAATGCAGACGCACCCATTGGCGTGGTCGTCACTGAGAACGGAAAGGCCTACTTCTGCCAGGTTGGAGGTAAGAGAAGAGAGATAAAATGAAGATCGGGGATAGTGAAACCTATTCGAATTCGCAAGCAATTAGTTGAGTTTACCTATGGAAGATGTCCGAGAGAATTCGAAATCCCGAAAAAAAAAAATGCATAACACGTACTCGTATTTAAGGGGCGCCTCTCGGAGCCGGCGAGACCGCGCAGTACCTGGCCACATACGACAAGAATGCTCCGCCCGGCGCTGTGCTCGCGAAGGTGCTCATCAAGGACGGCAAGGCCCAAGCCTACACTCCTGCGCAGGTAGTATAATCAAGGGAAAAGAGGGAGATGCGAATTTGAAGTGAACAACTGCGCGATCTAGGCTTCTTTACATAGAGGAACATAACACATCCTTTTCACTACAGGCAGCGAACATGAAGAACGAGACATTCCGTGGAATCGTTGCGATGGGCGACAAAAGACAGCCGGTGTACGTGCCTGGGGCAAATCCGACTGAGGCTGAGATCAAAGCTGGTGGGTTGAAGCGACTGAATCTATGGATAGAACAGATTCAGAATTCGATACCGAAGCGATTTTTTCTAATTCAAAAGTGTTCTATCTCTGTATTTCTATATACTTTTCGCCGACTTATCAAGCACAATTTTAGTGCCGTAAAAATTTTCACGTAATTCTTGCTTAAAAATCGGTGATATTTCAAGAAAGCATAATGACGCAAAGAGGGTTTAATTTGAATGATTTCAGCGATCGCGAGGGCAGAGGCTTTGCAGTCCAAGTGGCCCGAGATCTTTGCGGGTACAGTATCGTTCTCTTCAAATTACATGCAGCTCACTACATTTTCACATAATCAAACTATTCCCTTCCAAATACATTTTAAAATTTCCTCTTCACAACGACCTAAAATGCAATCTATGGGGAGAACTGCAAAATATTTGGAGGAAAGGAAATTACATGAGCCACTTTCTTCAGCTGACGCCGCTACCAAATCGAAACTCGCTGGGACGTCTGTGGACGAAGCAAAACTTGCAATCAAGGAATCCGAAAGCGACGCTGCTAGTGTGGCATTTATGAATGCGAATGAAGGATTCCGTCAAAGTTCGGTCTTCATGTACAAGGACAAAGACGGTGCACCCGGAACAGGAACTGCAAGTGAGCAACTTGGAGAATGCACGACTTGTAAATCTGGACAGAGCATAATCCAAAAGTCTCGAGTACATCGTACAATCATGCGCATAGAAAGAGGTCGATAGATTGCGGGAACATGAATTGAAAAGATAATTAGTTGAAGAAGATAGCACATGTGCAAACATCTATGACACCATACAAGGAAAGAGGGTAATAAAAATTGATTACTTAGGTCTATGAAATGATTGTCACTTTGAGGAGATAATTCTAGAAAATAAGATTCCAGTCTATTCCACCGCTCTCATAAAATTGCCTGTACAGAGTAGGATCGTGTATTACCAGATGAAATAAGTTGTAGTTTTCGGACGGTGTGATTACGAGTCGTATGCCATTGGCTATCTAAATTAACTTTTGCAGGTGGAAGAGGCGCGGCAGTTGCCGGAGGGGCTGGAAGTTGTCCCCCTGGTGCAGGACCTGACGATGTGCGCAGTGCGGCTTTCGGCATGAATGGATATCAGTACGAACCGCAGAGCAAGTACCTGAATCGGTAGCCCGTCTGCCCTGCTTCTGTCAAATCTCACCCTTCCTCTCTTCATCTCCATTTCCGCTCTCTATTCTTCACTCACACATTCATTCACCAATCATCCACACACAACTCGTCTCTCATCTCCTGCAAGCTGACTTTTGACTTTGGAGAGTGAATAAAAGTCGTCAAACACACTGTAATGAGCTGATAGAACGGAAAATAGAAGAGGGCTATAGTGAAATTTCCATCATTTATTCGATTAGCAAAATGATAGTCACTTCATAGTTCAAAGGATCAATCGCGAAATACCTATGGACAGGCTCGGTATCTTTCCGCCGAGCTGCAAAATTTGAGCTTTTCCATTTTCGCTTAGTTTCGAAGAGTCACAATTTATTTTGAGTTCGCAAGTCCCGCCCGCTCTGTGAAGTCAAAGTCAAAGCGATTGTTCGTCAAAATTTCTAGAAATTTTGTGGATACCGATTTTAAAATGATGAAAGATTCAAATTGGCTGTGATTATGATGGATTTAAGTGTGATCCAGGGATCCTGATTGTGAGTGTTAACAAAGGAGCGATATATTTTCGGCTTAATTTGTGCAAATAAATGCGCGTTAATTTCGCAAAAATGAAGCCCTACATTATTACTTGCAGATCTTTTTCTGAATCCAGTATAAAGCATGATCGAAATCAGTTAATTGTCAGAATATACGCACATTAGTCTAGTAAAACTAGCTTGTTTTTCGATGGAGTTTCTTCACTCAAATTAATACTTTGTAAGTAGTAGTATTGTTTCAATTACAATTAGTCAGAATCTTCAGATATCCACAAGGTGATTTTAACAGGATAATCGGTGTACGCAGACTGTATTCTGACACCAGTAATGTATGGATTTTATCTTACAAGCTAAGATGCTACACTTTGATATCAGCTGTCTTCGAACAGAATGAATAAAAGCAATGTTTTTATTGAACATTCGACAAGTTAGACAAATTTTTGGAATGCATTTGAGTTGATAAAGTAAAATGAATAAACCAATTTAAGTAAGAAAAAAAACTAAGCAGTCGTGAGCTGTATAAACTTTGCCTATACATATAGAATGTCTTTCCACACTTTACCACAATTTCAGACCAGTCTTTTGGCTCATAATGGTAAAATACTAGACGAGCGCAGTTGCTTCGAACCATGAGATATAACTTTGACTGATTCTTTTTTAGTCGATGATATAGTAGTGTTGCTCTTCTAAAATTGTCCCTTTTTCTTTTATATGCATATGTACATAAACTACCTTAACCAATCCTCTCACTAAGAAAAACAGCGGAATTATCTGGAGGCATGGTCCAGCTTGGTAAATAAAAGTAAAAATATTCTGAAAGTTTCTATTAATGCTTTCTTGGTAGAAAATTTAACATTCTGGTGTGGATCCATTTCCTATGTTAGAAAAGTATACTGCTCAAGGTTTATTCAGAAAACAATTCCTAGTTTTACAGTTGCTCTTTCTAAGTACATAACGCGAAAGGGGTATTTTGGTTCCTCAAAGCACGATTAGCCGAGTAATATTCTCAAAAATTCAAAGTAACATTCATGTGCCTCTTATTCGACTCAAAAATTATTATCGTTTATGTAAATAATGGTAAGGTCGAAGGATTCATTATTTAGAACGTTCCTTTAGGATTTCTCAGCGCATATTTTCAGGGTATATGTTGGTAAAATAGCCCTTTCCATTTCTTTTGTTATTTAATATGAAAATTTGTTATTAATAATGCTTACGACTATATTATGTATCATATTCCTTAACGAAGGTGCATCATCGATCAAACATTCATCTAAAATATTCAAGTAAGTTCTCTCAAACTTCTAACTTCGAAGCCATGAAACTAGTTAATTTATGCTATGACTTATACAAGGGACAAAATAGCTTAGGAATTATAAATTTTCATTTAAATCGTTTTTTGAATAAGTCATTTCGTACTCGCTGTAACGAACTCGGCATTTAAACCAAAGATTGGTTATAAATATAAACGAATGTGTAATTTGATGTATTAACCAAGTTTGAGAAATCAATTATTTACAGAGATTCGTTCTCTTAACAGACTCATTACATATGGAAAATTATTACAACGAAAACATAATTAATCTTGCACAGGATGTTTAAGATATTGAGATTAAAAGACTAAGAGAACATTCTACCTATATATGTATGTTTCTGATTGTCCCGAACAAAGCAGAAATTGTATAGTCGAACAA
>LIAE01007773.1:0-12176 GCA_002287525.1 Diploscapter pachys
GTCATTTACGAGTTACCGACAATGATGTACCAATTTTTACCTTAAGAGATCAGTGCTATTTCAATCATATCTTTGGAAAAATTTCTACTCGACACTTTTCATTCACAATATGTTTGAGCCAAAATACTATTCTCAGCTTTTTAGACGAATAAATCATATTCAAACATCAACACGAAAAAATCTGCAAAAATATCAAATACGTGCCTCTATGAGAATAGTTTTTCATCACTTTTTCTCATCAAACGACGAGCTTCCGCGTTGTATTGCTATTTGTTCTTGAATGGAAAAGAATATTTGATAGAAAAAAGCAGTGTGATATCAAAATATTGTTACCTTGCATGGTTCTGTCAATAAGGGGAACGGGATAATCGGGTTCGTCTTCCTGGTTCCGACTGAGAGACACGAATTTAGTTCCTGGTCGGGGCAGACAGTAAATCACACTCTCAGGGAATACATTAGCTTCGAAAGGAGTTCGCAAAGGCTTTCTCATTGCATCATAATAATGGCAGTAAACTTTGTTCCTAAATTGTCTCTTCAGATATATGAAATAAAATATCGAAAAGATATGGAGTACTAGGAATTGCTGAAGATCAGAAGATAATAAATGTCAAAATTTATGTGATAAAGGGAGAAAAACTGATAGAAAAATGTTTCATTCTATACTATTGTTAAAAAATGTATAAATTTAATAAGGGAACCTACCCGAGCAAATTTTCTGAAGTGATATGGATTGCAATTTGATCAGTATATTCAAAAGCAGATATCAATGAAATGTTCGTATGCCCATTTATCTAAAAATCAACGTAACTATCAAATTTTTGACCAGATAATTCATACCCTTAACGAGATGTTCTTCTTCATCCACTGCATGTGCAGATCGTGATATGGCAATGCTCTGCTTGTATTGTTGAATTCATTGACTTAAACGAAATATTGATAAATGCATACTTGATACCATATGCATAGCTTTAGATATTATGGACCTATTAGCATTTCCCCCACAATCTCATTATCACTTCGTTTGCTCGACTGGAATAAAGTCTATGTAAAATAAACTGTCTTCTCGACTTGCTACAACAATACTAACTCTCTACAAACCACCCCAACCAGTTGCTCTGCCCATTCTGGTTCCTGATATAGACAGAGAACCTGCAACCTAATCAACCACAAGATACTACACCCATACACAAACATCCAACTTCACAGAAAATCTTAAAAAGTTAATTCGATTTCACTTAAAACTAGTAAAATCGAAGTTAAGGGTGAAGTTTCAACACCATCGCTTGAAATGTCATAAAATTTTAATTCGAAATAAATTTTACTGTTAGCTTACCATTTCTTTTATTGATGTTCTTGGAAATTCCAGGTACTAGTTGAGCTGAAGAGTAAGTTGGATTTCCATTATCGTCTGGATTTCGAACGACAATTTGAAACTTGCTCATCAGGCCGATGATGAACAAGCAATTGACAGAAAAAAGGACTGTCACTGATATTACTTTGAATCTCTTCAGCGAAACCGCATGGAGCATCCTATAATTTGAATTATTGATGTAAAAGTTGTTCCTGAACAACACTAACTTGGAAAAATTTCTATAGAACACAAAAGATGAAATATCAAGTAATATAATGGACAATTAACGTTACTTGAATAAAGAATATGCACATACCACATTGCTCAATCCGTTGTTCAATTGTTTAAAGGTACTGTTTTGAAATGTATAACGACCGTTGTATACAGTATTGGCCTTTCCTTTCTTCTAAATTCAATACCTCAGATTACATATAGAAATTCAAATATCGACGATTTGAATTTGTCGTAACATTATCGAATGAAAAAGTAGAGAAATAATGAAGGAACTCTATAGCAGAATTGCTATTCTATCACCATTTCATTGGATGTCGAAATATTTTCATATCATAGTATTCTTATATTTATTGTCATAATGAAATTTTCTCATAGAATGAATAAGATCTTAAATTAGGAAACTCAAAAATGTCGCGATATTGCAACGATAAAGATGGATGTGTCGATCTTTCATTTGGAAACATTACAACATTATGTAAAGGCAGAAAATCTAAATGAATTCACTTTTATCAAAAACGACATTTCTGCATGCTCTAAAGTTATATTGAATTTCAACAGAATCAATTATGAAACCAACTACATTTGGACTATGAAATATCGAGGACATTTCAGACGGTTGCACTCAACTATTTTCGAACTACTTTTGCAAGCTAATCAAATAAATCTAGTCGAATTTCCAATTTCTACTTTTTTGTATCAAACATCACTCAGTCTATTTGCCAACGGACTTATTATATAGTCCATTTCATGGATAGAATTCTAACATTATGAAGGATTTCAGATCACCGATTGTGTTTTATACGGCAAGTTAGGCGTCTTTTTCCAAGAAACATTAATTATTTGGGCAACTCGTGTATATGTTGTGATGGCGGGGATGTCGTGAGCTTAAATGGCGTGCGCTATTTTATCGTATCGGTCAAATGAAGTGACCGTTCGTGTTAAAAATCTCCTTGCGAAAAATGCGCGTCACGACTATGCGTAAAGAGAGATGCCGAGTGCCAGAGAAAGAGTCAGCGGGGGACAATGAAAAGACAGTGGTAGGCCTCTTGCACTTTTTACACCTAAGAGTTACTCTTACCCTTTTGTAGTTTTTACCCCTTTTTGGAAAATAGCAAGGGGAAAAGAGGAAAGGGTAAGAGTAACTTAAGAGCAAAAAGTACAAGAAGTCTACATTTTGAAGATTAGTCCCAGGACATGAAATACTGAAATGCTCATCAGAATTCGCCAACATTTTGGTCGAACACACATGTCTTTCTTGACATAAAACATTTTTTGTACCTAGAAAGCTTGACAGAACGATAAGAAAATTAACGGATTCGGTCCCAAATGATGGAAATTTTGGTTCCATCCCAGACAGACAGAGCTGCGCGAAATCGAAGTTCCTCTTTTTCTTTTCTCTTTCCATGTTAGTTATCGATTATCTCGCTTTTTTCTGTCTTCTCTAAAACTTGAATTTCGCGCAGCCCTGATCCACATATGAGATCTGATCACTCTTTCGATTGCTAATCGTTGAAAAACTAAAATAAGAATGGAAGCGTTTTTCCATCGAAATTCAATTAAAATGGGAAAGTAATGAAAATATATATATATATAAATAGCGAAAATTTGATGAAAATAGCCCATTCAGAAAGGTTCACGACATTATGAATTGCCAGCTATTTTCAGAGAATTTTATGAACCTGCTACCAATGCCCTGGAATAAATATAATGCGTCATTCCAAGTGTGATTATCTTATTCATATCCTACTGATATTCTAAACAACTCGTAATTCAATAGTTTTTATTCGGTTTTTCGATGACTGAACAAATAGTGCAATGTCTTTCAAGATCAGCTAGAAAATTGTACTTTATTGTTCTGTTCAGAATAAAAAAGCCGACTTTAATTACCGTTTATGCGTAAAACACCGATAAGAATGGCATGAAATAAAATAAACCAAACTGCATTCAAAAAGCAAGCTTCATGATTATCGGAAAATTTGGCTTCGTGAATTTGCAATTTTGTTCGATTGAAGGTAATTAAAAATTTTTCAGATTAAGGAACGATTTAAACATCGTAAGCACATTCTATTATATTTCTATCGTGGAATAATTTTAAAATTCAACGCAACTAACCGTCAATTACCAATAACTTGAGACGACAAGAAGCAAATTTCTACGAAAAATTCCAAAATACGCAATGTGCACTTTGCGATTTCAAATTTTCGCTGCACTTATCTTCTCTAAAATTTCTGGTCTTTGATAATAAGTCGTTTTTAGGTTTTATTGGAATGCTTCAAAGATATTTATCAACCCATATTCTCTCTATTATATCGATAATTTCCATTGCAAAAGCTGATGAACTTGTTCAAGTTAATTTTGTGAGTATACACCGGAATTTATTTTAATTCTGAAGTTACAATTCTAGTTATTTCGTCACGGACTTCGTTCTCCAATGAAATGCTATCCAAATGACCCGTATTTGAGCTTCTGGAATCAGTGGCCTAGCGGAGAATTAATGACAGTTAGAAAAATAATCTTATCATTTTTTCCTACCCATTCAGGAAGGAATGGCTCAAGCTATGAATCTTGGATTAGTGTTCAAGAAACGTTACATTGACACATTGAAATTCATGAGTCCCAATTATAGGAATTCAGATGTAAGAAAGAATAATTCACAACAGGGGTGTGCGGAATTTCGATTTGACTTCGAAGAAATTTCAATTCCGATTCAGAAGTTTTCAAAATTCAAATTCCACACATCCCTGATTCACAATATAGTCTATTTGTAAACTTAATTCCCGAGATTTGTTACAAATTTTAATCTAAAACCCTCGATAGGTTTTTTTTTGAAAAACGTCACACACACACAATAATCTCCTACTTTTGCAATTCTTCATGACATGATGATAAAATGATTCAAAATGAATGGTTTCTTCCAGATTTACATCCAATCGTGCGGAATGCCTCGCTGTCTACAATCTGCAGCATCATTCTTTGCTGGGTTTTACTCGCAATCCAACGGAACTTATCCCCAAAACCTCACAACTTGGCCTACAAATTGGTCACCTGTAGCTATATTTTCGGAGCCGATTTCTGAGGATAAGGTAATCACGATTGCTTTTTCTCGAAAAAACAAAATTCTAAATAAGTGACTTGCAGTTACTGGAAAATGAAGCGAACTGCCCGAGGGTTGTCGGATTATTTAGCGAACGAGCTAATGACCCGGAATATAAACAGTGGGTCAACAATTCAAATGCTGTGAGTTATTTTCGTCAGCATATTTTTATGCTATAAGGGATGCTCGTGGTGAATTATTCTTGTAAGAAAACCCGAGCCGCAAGTCTGAACCAAAAACGAGCCTAACGGAGGTTCAAAACGAAATGCAAAAGTCCCCGCGTGCGATGATATTTAATAGCTAAAGAAAATTCCCCTTTAGGATCTAATGCGTAAAATCTATGCAAACTCGGGAATCATGCCAAATGATACGGACGGCTTCAATTTCTTCTTCGACTGCATCGAAATAGAGAATGATCCTTTCAACTTCACATTCCCTGATTGGCTCGATGAGCAAACGTTCAATGAATCGGAGGAGTTCATCGAAACTGCTGCGGATTTCGTTACCGGAGGATGTAAGATATTTTCATGGTTTAAAAAAAAGTTTGATTATGAAACACATTATTGGGTAGATAAATTGGTATGAAAAATGCGGCGTAATAAAAGTATGATGAGGACCTTTGTGTTTTTAATAAACGAACTAATAAATTTCAGCCGGATTTGGACAACCAGTTAGTGATGAGATGAGTAGATTGCGAGCTGGAAATCTTCTCAAAACTTGGATTGCGAATATGCAACAGATGATGGCAGGAAAAGATAATACTTATAAAATGTATTCCTACTGTGGAGTATGAAAAAAGTCGAAATTCGATCTGTTTCTTGCTATTATTTTCAGCATGACCTAACAATTTCACCTTTGCTGAGAATTTTCAATGCGAAAGAGAAATTGTTGGATAAGAAAAATCCCGATTACACTTCAGCAGTTGCAATTGAATTATGGAAAATGGGTGATGGAAGTTATTCAATAAAGGTTCCTATCTACAGAATTTTGAACTTTTTAACATAATCTCGACATTTCAGACATTTTATTACCCAAATTACAAAACAGATGCAGTCGATTTCACGAATATGATACCATCCTGTCCGTCTACAAATACAAATTCATGCCCATTTGAAATATTTGTAAATTCTTCAAAACCATACCTGCCAGATGATATTTACAAGGTGATTATAATTTTCAAGATTATTTCGAAAACTAATGAAATTGGAATTATCGTATTCAATACAACTTCATCAAATTAGCATAATTTCAGGAATGTTCACTAAATCAGACAACAAATTCATACGATAGTAAGCAAATTCTGAGATAAATGATACACACGAGAAATTTAGATATTCATCGATCTATCGGCCACATTTTAATCTTGAGTTCACTAGTATCAGTTGCGCTTTATTAGAAAAAAAATGCAAGAATTAATAAAACATTATTTATCTCTAGTTTCGAAAAACTTTATTAGATTATTAGTAGAAATAGACTCTACGTTACTCATAATGATAGGTCTTGTCTACGAATGCACAAATATCTAAATATCAATATCAAAAAAGTCTAACTTTCATTTTTTAGAAGCGTATTTTATTCGCTGAGAAAGAAGATGCAATCCAATGAGATTTTCGAATCTTTTCGGTTTTTCTCTAACTAGTTCAGACATTAGTTCTACAAATTATTTATCTGAATCCCGATTCAGATTTAGCAAAAGAACAATCTCGGAATCATATTTTTACTTTAGTGAAATCTAGAATCTTATTAGATGAACTTTAACAAACTTTCCTCATTTTTGCAATAGCATTTTTCTTATTGTGAATGACTGACTACGTGAGACAAGATAAGAGGAGTGGCTTTCTTTCTCTCTATCCTGTGAGCCTCGGATGCGCGAAAGACTAACATTTGTTCATTGGGCGATTTATTTATATTCTTTTTGTTTTTTTTGCGTTTTTAAGGACAACTATTGATAATTAGTCAATTAATTCTAATCATTATTGATAGGAGAAAATAATTGGCAAGTGATTGCTGCGAAAATCTCGAGCGGTGTAGCGCAGTGACTGTGTGTTGCTGCCTAGGGCAGGGTCTCAAGTTCGCCCTCACCTCGACCCAAAGCAAGAGGTTTAAGAAATGTTGGTAGTGGATAAAACCACGGAAATTTGCTTAAATTCCTCGGCCGTTGCACACAACAACAGTCTGTCCTCGGGACGAGCCACTAGTCCTGTGTGGTTAGGGTAGGTCGACGGTCCTCTCATGAAGCTTTAAGGATCGCCAGCCCCATTATGTGGGAACAAGACGAAGAAACAATTATGGATTTAGAAGATTCATTTCTCTTATATTTCATAATGGTGATTTGTTGTTTGCCAAAGGATTGATCTTGGAATTTCTGAAATAATTCCACTCGATCTTGAACTCGAGAGTAATCTATCTTGTATCGGGCAAATCGAGACTGTAATTTAATATAAGTAGAGAACGCAAGATCCGCTCCTTTAGTGAAGACAAGATCAAAGAGTGATTTTTCGTTCAAAATTTACAGAAACTTTATGAAGTGATTTTATGTTTAGTTTTCTCTAATTATTAGATATGCTGCTAGAGAACATTTTTGCCTTTTTATGTTTTGGTAAAAGAGAAATATAAAATCTTCAGATACAAGCGGATTTATGAAATCCCCTATAAACAACGTGCTTAAATGCGAATTTACATTCACTTTGTTGTGACGCTATGCGGTCAAATTGCAGAGTGGGAGGGTGGCTTTTGCTTATAAGCATGAAGAAAGTAATTATCAATCGGAATAATCTAGGAGAACTCGGAAACAAAATGCCCTATAAGGCATTGCTCACTTTGAAATCTCCTTTCTCTTTCGTATGCAAAAACAGGGTGCAATTAGTTTTTGACGAAAAATTGCCTGCAAAGTGAACCTCACATCGTCGCTTTCAGATACCCATATCTCGGATTAGACTGATCCATCCTTCAAACGATTTTCTGTACCGGAATCCCAAAGAAAAACTTTTTCGCCCAGTTTAAGGGTTATGACTTTGTCTTCACATTCGGGAAATCAATTGCGCCCTTCAAATATAAGAAAAAGTCCCTCCAATTTGGCACTCATCCTAAAACATTCAACTAGCCTGCGTTATCGGCCTTTATTGTTCTGGTTTATCTCCTTTTTCTTCATTAGACGGTGGATTTTTCTCCTTCTCATAGTCAGACTATCTCTAGCTGGACATCAATGCCCTCTCATCACCGTGATATGCTGAAACATTGAAATGAGATTAGCTGAGATAAGTTCTTTGGAAGACATGCAGGCAAAATATCTCGCTGTTTCTTATTTTTTCCTTTATAAATCTCTCCCCAATCGGTCATCTGATGATGGCTTCCATTCTGATAGTCGATCAAGAACCTCTCGTTGATGTTTCTTTTCTCAATGCTCTCTAACTGGCATTGAGCGTTTGTATCAGGGCTGTAACGGAATCAAATTTTGAAGATTTTCGGAACGGAATTCCGAAAATTGCCCAAAAATGCTCGGAATTCCGGTCATCTCTGAATAAAATACCAAACGGCTGATTGTGAGAGAAGTCATATTCTGGTTGTGCTGAAGGACGAACTGACTATTCTTCAAAACCGTATAACCTATGATACAAATCCACCCTCAAATGTCAAAATGATAAATCTATGCATTGCCCAACTTAAATCGTATCAATAATGTTTTATATTCTTTGGGGGGTTTGAAGTGATTACGATCATTAGATGGTGAGTTATGGTGGTTTAAAAAATTTCATTTTTGTTCGAAAATAGGGGATGGAAAAATAGAAGGACATGCCTTTCGATTAGAGAGAATACGATAATCATTCTTTAGCTTAGAATACCTATCATTATTTTCAGTTTTTTCCTGTTTGCTATTGAAATAAAGTTATTAGAAGTACAATTTTTCAGATTTTTCACGGTTGTCAGGTTCTCACTATCATTAGAAAACTAGCAAACAGTCTAGAAGAAACAGAGGAGAAAAGATTCAATCAGTATAAAAAGGTAATGAACGAAAAGCGAGGAGATGAGAGCATTCTTTTTCTTATATCTTCTCCAAAATTCCCACTCTCTCACTATTCTTTTCGAAGTACATTGCCGCAATTGCTTCTGGCGACTTTGTCAGCAGCTGATAATGCTTACCAGAAAAAAGTTAGCCGACCGAAAACAGGCTTCTCAGGCAGGTCAAGCTAAAAGATACTCAGTTCTTGTCAATCAAAAGAGGAAGAAATAACGTTGGATTAAGAGTTATTTCCTTATTCTCATACATCTCAAATAATTGAGTTTCTCTCAGAGTCGGAATGAAACTGCGATGATATTCTTCGATTTCTTGATTTCGTCAGAGATGACCATAAGAGACAGATTAATCAGACTGATAGACAGGTTCTTCTGACAGATAAAGAAGAAAGACCCTGTCCTATCAGTTAGAAAAATGAAATAGTATGGGATATGAAGAGATTTTCTTCTCTATTCGGCTTTCATACCTTTCTAGATATGTCGTCGTCGATTACCTCCCCGATGCCTGTTTGAAAAGGAGACGCTTATTGAATAAAAAAAAATTTAAATCCTTAAGCAGTTTCAAAGACAGAAAAATGCAAAATAGAATCAGCATGGAAAAAATAACATAAAAATACATATCGTAATTGGCGAAAGTTGGCTAGAGTAGAAGTGGGAGTCGACTCAAATCTGCCATAAATGAATGATCCCAATTAGGCGTCCAGACTACTTAGGAAAGTTTGCCCTCGCTGAATGCATTTTCCAAAAAGTATGTAATATGTAGGAAAAGTTTGGGAGAACTCTTGAAATTATGATTTTCATTTAGAATATACTAGCAATAAGATATTACCTAAAGAGGCTATTTGGAACCCATAAACCCTCGAGCCATTGCGAAGTAGTATATGATTAGGGAAGGGTATTGAAAGGTACGGAGTTTCTTTTCCCCCATATTATTTCACATGACTTGAGGGTTTGAGAACTTATGATTAGAGGACGCAAATGAAATTCCCGCTATGAAGACAAACCCATAAAAATATTCTTTTCTCTAAATCTGCTGACCCAAACAAGTCTATAACAAAAAACCGAATTGAAAATGGATGAGTGTAGCCGAAGTTATAAATTTCTGAAGACGACGATCAGAAACCTTTTTTGCGAGCGAAAAACGTGCCCCCCCTTTACAGTCAATAGAGATAAAGCTATTTCAAAGGGAGAACGGCTTTGTAAGGACGTTTGTTCGAATTTCTTTGCTTGTTTCTGGAATACTCTCAGAAAAATTGACCGGACGAACGCTAGTGAAACTGCCGCCCGGCTTCCGAACGGTAGCCGGGGAGGCTATTGCACGGCGTTCGTCCGGTCAATTCTTTGCTAGTATTCTGAAGCTTCTATGGCTTTTTTTTTATTATTCCCAAAGTGATAGGCCACGCCCATTCTGCAATTTGAGCGCAAAGTGGAACGAAACAAATGCCAAATAGCTTTGCATTGCGTTATTTCAGCAAAATTATTTTTGGGCTTGTATTTTTGTGTCGATCGAATTTTAAGGGATTTTCTGCTTAAAATAAGCAGAAAGGGCTGTTCTTTCCTATTCAGCTTAGGAAATGATAAGTGAGGTCTACAAGGCTCAAACGAACGATTTGAAATTTTCACTGTACGTTTTGGCCGGCTCAAGATAGGTTTTGGGATCATGTTCCTGAAGCAAAAATGTATCCCAGGTTCATACCTAATAGTGGGAAAAGAATTTTTTTTTAAAATCGCTTCGCAAATTTTCTAGAATTTTTTGAAAATTTTTATCAAAACCACTCTACGACTTTTTCTTCAACGAGTAAGCGAGACTCGCGCTCTATTTATAGCACTGAGACTTTAAGATCGGTAGTTAACAAAAAGGAATCTGTATAACAATATTAGATCTTCAATCATATTGATCTCAAAATCTTTTATAGAAGAGTTACTATGTATTGACCTAATTATTGAGAGTTCATAATTCATTCTAAGGTTTAGCTTGACATCTAATCGCTTTTATGACATCACCACTAACAACACCGACGAAGGTCTTATCCGGTTGGCACATGATTTGAAATTCATCAGCATTGACGGAGTCAACATTGCAATACTCCATTCCAGTGGTTTGATCGATGGCGATGAAGTTGCTTCGATCGCTCGGGTTCGGACAGGTCACGTAGTACATGCACTCAGTGTCAGTCGAGAGATCCTGCAGATTCGGCATCACCCAGGGGATCGTCGGTTGATCGTCTATTATAAAGAATATCCAGGAGAAAATAGATTTGAAACCTCACAACTTGAGAAAATAGCACTGAGTGTAAAATAAAGCAAGACGAATGTGCTTATTCTTACGTATACCTTTCTCATGTGTTGTTCAGGTTTAAAATTTTTTTCATACCTATCGGCTGACCATCACATAGCGCTGGTGAGTTGTACATCTCAAAACCAGGGTAGTCCTCCCAGCCGATCATGCAACCATCGCAAGGTCCTTAAAGTCGTTGATACATTCAAATCATTCCGTTTTCAACCTCCTATTGTAGTCGTCGGTTGTGTCGTCATTGAAGTTGAGGTTGAAGAAAAAGTTGCTAAAATAATCAAGAGAAATTTGATCATCATTCTAAAATTCACTTGTCATTGTCGAAGTTGAAGTGCTCGTGCTGGTTGTTGTTGTTGAAGTTGAACTTGTAGTGGACAGAGTGGATGTAGGACTTGTTGATCTTGTGGAAGTTGGAGAGACGCTTGGTAAATCCATATCTAAGCATTTTTACTTGCAAAATCGTAGAATCAATTATTTAAAAGTCAATCTCAGTTCCATGACAAACTTATAATTCCGCCGTAATTTTTAATTTAATTCTATCTTCAGATTAACCAACTTGAATATCGAGCTGTTTAGTATTTTTCAGAAAAAAATAGTATTTACCTGGCGTCTGAAAGCATCCGTTAGCACTTTGGATTAATAGGATGAAAATCGCAGCTTTCATATGCTAATTTGAGCAGATAGCCGATATCGGTCCCTTCCGAGGATGGATGATTTTGACAGAAGTGGCGAGATTCCCTTTTATGCCTTTTATGACGAACCAGAGGATCGGGGATTCGATTGATTGCCCTTTTCTGAAGCAGGTGGAAGACGAAAGAACGAGTCTTTTATCTCTTTTATAGATCCTCTTCAAAATAACGATTTTTGATATCGGATAAGTTCAAGAAAGATTATTATTCGTAGTATTAGATTTTTAACAATGAAGGGATTATATTTTATCTTGACATTCTTAAGACACATTCTTTGAGTAATCCGAACAAAGGCCGGACAACTGCAAAAGTGTCTCGGATCCGAATCAAACTTATATGGTGGATACACCCATGGGCCCTAAACACAAAACCGAGGAGACAAGGCCCCACCTCCAAAAGTGGGCGGGGCTAGGTGGGGGTCAAAGTTGAGCATTTTCACGATTTATTAGGTTGTGGCATAAGTAATGAGAAAATTTTGGCATTTACATTTTATTATATTTC
>LIAE01007774.1:1717-55640 GCA_002287525.1 Diploscapter pachys
AATAGTAAACATGATGTAAAGAGAATTCATGAATTTAAGAAAAAAATCTACATCTTCTTAATATAGAAATTGATCTTCAGATGCTGTATCTACGACTTGGCTTATAAACCCGACGGATCAGAACTTCTCGTCGCAGCAGACAACAAAGTGGTCATTTATGATGGAGTAGACGGACAATTACTACAATCACTCAAAGGTCAACTTCATGGTCAAGAAAAATTGAACCTAAATTCTTAGGTCACAAAGATCTCGTCTACACGGTAGCTTGGTCGCATGACGGTGAGACTTTCGCTTCAGGATCGGCAGACAAATCAGTCATCCTTTGGACTGAACAGCATGAAGGAACTTTGAAATATTCGTAGGATTTTTTTTCTCGAAATTCTGTTCAAACTGATATTTTCAGCCATAACGATGCCATTCAATGCGTAGCATTTTCACCAGTAGCGACGATGCTTTTGAGCTGTTCTATCACGGATTTTGGCATATGGACGAACAGCGATAAGAATGTTGTAAAGCAGAAGGTTGGCTTATAGATCTTCAAATCGAGAAAAGTGTCTTACAATTCTATAATAAGTTGAAAAAGGACGCTGGGAACATCCAAATCCATCATCGAGCTGTCATGGATTTTTAAAAATAAAACTAAAATACTGGTCCTTTCAAATTCCAGACAACTAGCCGATGTTGCTGTTGCGCTTGGACGAATGACGGTCAAATGTTTGCAATCGGATTTGCTGATGGAACAGTCCACATACGGAAAATTACCAACATCGTAATTCTTCCTCAGAAAATCGTAAGAAATCGTCAGTTCCAGAACGACGAGCCTCACGTACGAATTGAAAGAGGCTCCGAGCCAGTGTGGGCCTTGTCATTCAGCATCACACATATACCTTCTGATATGGCCTACAAGAATTCTGTGGAAGAAAGCATACCGGAGATTTTGACGATTTCGGATTGGAATAAGACTTTGGCCTTTTACGATACTAATGGAGCAAAGGTAAGCGCAAATTTTTCTATTATTTTCAATGGTGTCAAAAATTCAGCTCATCACCAAAGACAAACACCTAAATTATACTCCGAATTGCATGAGGTACTTCAACAATGGGCAATTTCTGGTGATCGGGGGCACCAATAAACAGCTCAATTTGTATACCAGATATGGTAATTCACCAAGACCGTTTATAGAACTCGACGATTATAAAATTAGGCCTACCACTCGGCACAATCTGCCAAATGGATACGTGGGTTTGGTCGGTGGCTGCAAAACCGAATTCCACAATTGTCGTGGTTGGATGCGTCGATGGGACGATCGCCTGTTATACGCTGATGTTCTCGACAGTGCACGGACTGCATCAGGAGAGATATGCGTTCAGGTAAGTAGGGAATATTCTAAACGTTGTTCTAACCGGGGATGTACGGACCCGGATCCCAATTTTTACGAACCGCGTACATCCCTGGTTCTAGCCAACCATTTTTCTCTAAAAAAAGCCACTTCAGAGATAACATGACCGAAGTTATCGTTCAACATCTGAGCAAGCACACGATGGCTAGAATTCGATGCAATGATCTAGTCAAGAAAGTGGCTGTTTTCGGGGAAAAATTGGCGGTAAGCCAGATTTTTAATACTTTTTAAGAAAAATTCTTAGGTCCAACTGTCCGACAAACTCCATATCTACAGACAAGTTTCTGGGGAAAACGACAATGAGCAACTTGAATACAAATTGGTAGAGAAGATCAACAAGGCCTTTGATTGCTCTCTACTGGTAAGCTGAAAATGGATTTTCAAGAGAAAATTGAAAAAAAAACTAGGTGGTCTGCCATCATCACATCATCTTATGCCACGAACAAAATTTACAATGCTACGACCAGAAAGGAATCAAGCAACGGGAATGGGTACTGCAGTCGAATATTCGGTACATCAAGGTAAAGTTAATTCTTCCCTTCAGGATAATATCGTTTAAAATAGGTTATCGGAGGTCCACCCGGCAAAGAAACCATTCTAGTCGGGTTGAAAGCTGGCCAAGTCTGCAAAATATTCGTGGACAATCCATTCCCCTTACAATTGATTCAATTGAAATCGGCGGTCAGATGCATCGACATTAATTTCTCTAGGTAAACAATTTTCATTTAAAAACCAAATTCATATCTTTAGAACCCGAATTGCCGTGGTCGATGAAGAAAATCTGTGCCAAGTCTATGATGCCCGGAGCAAGGAATGTATATTTCAGGTAAAGTGAGATTATGTGATTGTGCGTTGAAAAATGCTATTTCAGGAGCCCAACTGCAACAGTGTCGCGTTCAACAATGATAACGAAGACGTGATTTGCTACTCGGGAGGTACGACTCTAACGATAAAAGCGTCTACCTTCCCGGGTCATCAGCAGAGAATGATGGTATTCGAAATCATCAAAAAGACCTAATTATGAAGGATTTAGGGTTTCGTCGTTGGGTTTTCTGGCAACAAGGTCTTCTGCCTTCATCTCTATCACATGTCCGCTGTCGAAGTGCCATTTACCGCTCAACTCTACCAATACATGGAGCATAAGTTGTTCAAGTACTTGTTCTTTCGAAAGTTAAACCAAACTAAACTTGAATGAATTTTTAGCGAAGCCTACCGAATAGCTTGCCTGGGAGTTACCGAGGATGAATGGCAAGCTTTGGCCACGGAGTCTCTGCAAAATCTAGAATTAGAAATAGCAGCTAAAGCTTTCGCAAGGTTGAAGGACTACAAAATGCTCCACCTCATTCATGAGATCAAGGTGTTTGAAGTCGAAAGTCCTTTTTTCCATAAAAAATTCAGGAAATGATCGAAGCCAAAGAACCCGAAGTCCTCATAAAAGCCAACATTTTGGCCTATGAAAATCGGTACAAGGAAGTGGCAGCGCTTTACCGAGATCATGGGTACGAGAACAAAGCAATGGAGCTTTTCACTGATTTGAAGATGTTCGATGAGGCTCAGGTAAGAAGTTATGAATTAAAAAAGTCGGGATATCACGCAGATTCTGGTGCTAAGCAAGAAAAAACTTGAAATTTCCAGGAGATAATGTCCACCGCTACTGGCGAAACCCAGAAGATGCTGATGAGGAAGCGAGCCGACTGGGCGAAGAACTCGAATCAACCGAAGGTAGCCGCGGAAATGTTGATCGCATCTGGAGACTACGACAAAGCTGTGGATCTTATCGCGGATAACGATTGGATGGATCTGTTAGTAAAATTCGTTTTTTTATCAATAGATGTGAAAAAGTCATTTTCAGAGCGATTAACGTCATGCGAAAGTTGGACCGAAGCGACTTGGACACTTTGAGAAAGTTGGCCAACTATTTTATCCAGAAGAACGACTACAGTCTCGCAGCGAAGATCTACACTTCGATCAACGACATCAAGTCGATGGTAGACATGCACGTGAATGCGGGACATTGGACAGATGTAGCCAAGAGCAAAAACCGAATTGAATTCGCCAACCAAAAAATTCAGGCCTTTGCATTGGCCGACCACTATCCGAAGTACGTCGAGGACGTCTATATTCCGTATGCTCGACATCTTGCCGAGCAAGACCGATTCGACGAGGCGCAAAGAGCCTACCACAAGGCTGGGCGTGATCAAGAGGCACTGTGGGTGTTGGAGCAACTGACCTCGAATGCGGTGAATGAGAAAAGATACGCTGATGCGGGGTAAGTGCAATTGATCACTGGAAACTTGACTCGTTACCATCGTCAGATACTACAACTGGATGTTAGCGAATCAGTATATGGAACGAGCCCAAGATAAGCCGGATTTGATCTCGAAATACCGCGAGTGCATTAAGTTAGCTGATATCTACTACGCTTACCATCAAGTCTTCCTGTTCTGTGTAAGAGTTTATTTGAAGTTCAGTGGAAATGTGCATTTATAGAACCAACCGTTCACGTCGCTGAGCCTCGAGACACTACTGAACACGGCTAGATTTCTATCATTCCAACCTAGTATTGGGTACATCTCTCGAGTGTAAGAATCATTTGCCAATAATCAGTAATTCCCTAATTTAGAATGGTCTATTTTGCAATTGCTAGAATTGGAAGAGATCTTGGTGCATACAAATTGTGCAGAGACGCATTGGATAAACTAACTCAGTTGAAGTACCTAAAGTTACTTTTAGTCAATGATAGTCGATAAATTCAGAGTTCCAACCAGATTACAGAGATCTGTGGATATCATGACGATAACTATTCGAGCGAAACCATTCACCGATTCTGAAGATCTCTTGCCGATGTGTTATCGATGTGGCTTAAATAATCCAATGACAAGTGAATTGACCTGTGTTCACTGCAAAACTCCGTTCATATTCTGCTACAGTACCTTCGGTATCCAAATTTCAACTTCTCGAAAAGATTTTTTTTAAATTCAGATATTCTACCCTTGGTTGAATTCTACATATCCGACGACATTAGCAAGGAAGAAGTCTTAGAGTTGATCGATGCTGAACCGCCATTGAGCGATTCGATTTTCAATCCGTTTCACGGAAAGGTAAAGGAAATTATTTTGAGGTTCAAAAACCTACCCAAAGGGATTGAGCAGGCCACATCCATAAAATTCTGCAAGTGTTTATTTCAAACTTTAGAAGAAAGAAGCTAAAGTTATTCTGGATAAGGACGGTTTGAGCCGGCTTGAAAGAGGTCATGTCATCATTCTGGATCAACCCTTAATGACACGATATCTCTTCAATGTGATGCCAACCATATCAATTGCCAAGTGTCCGACTTGCTTCAAGGTTAATTGACTAATTAACTCTAATTAATTACGCTAACTAAATTAAGCTATTCTCCGCTGATGACTACGAAATGGCGGTCCTGCAAAAGAATCAATGTCCGTATTGTCGAACGCCTCAAGCTCAGAGCAGCGATAGTCTCATGTTTGATGATGATTAAATTGAAAATACATCAGTAGTTTAATAAACTTCTAAATTTGTACTAAGTTGTGCAGGCGTTAAAGTTTGGAATTCTAACGCTTCGTATTAGTTAGTTAAGAATTACATGAGTCAGAATGTGGTGTCTGAATGACATTTCACTTCAAAATACCGCTAGTTGTTCATTTTGGCCAAAATATCGACTTTACACCGAAATTTTCTCGTTCTTTGGACCATCATGATTCAGACTAGCAATTTACATTTACAAAGAACCACCAAAAACTAGCATACGCACTGTCTGATAGCAACTACAAGGTGAAACTTCTGTGGGATATTAAAACCTGCAAAGTGTGATACAGGTGAACTCGTAAATAAATTGATAGGGATTGATTTGATCAGTCTCCAGTTATCTATTTTGTCACGTGGCATGAACCTGGTGATTGCGTAAATGCTTTGCAGGAATGGGCTGCTTTTGAAAAGGCTCAAATATTTGCTGAGCCAATAAATTTAGGTCTCCAATATTTTCCGAAGGTTTCTTTTGGAAGAGGTTTTAATCCGCTCATTAAACTTTCGCTATAAATTTTATAGTTTCGATATTCTTCAATATTTGTCTAATTTAAATTTTCCATTAATCACGTCTATAATGAGTGTTAAAACTATTCTCATTAAACATATCAGGCTCGACAAATTAATAAAAATTAAAAGAATTTAAATTGTTAAGAAGGGTATTGTCATTCATCAAATGATGAACGAATAAAAACTTTTCTTATGAATCAGTTAAAAATTTTTATACGTGACAAACATGAGCTCGAATTTCATTGTCATGATTTTATTAGCAGTCACTTTTCTAGGCACATTATCTTGCAAATTTTTACTAGATGATATATCAGGATTACCGTTTCGTTCCTCAAAACATTTTCCGAGAATACTCTTATTCTGATGAAATATGAATGAACATGTTTTCATAAAAATTATTTTGATGATTTTTCCCAGGCTATATAAACCGATCATTATGCTTTTCGCCTACATCGACACTACAAAATTCTCCTTAGACTTTGGCATTTCCAAATATGTTGCTTAACGTGTAATTCCACTGCTCTAATCACACTTTGGTCTATTTTTCTTCCATCAAGTGTTTCAAAAATTTGGTTACATTTCCTTATTTTAAAATTACAATTACTACGGATATTTTAAATTCATTTTTGACAAATTCGGCACAGAATTATCAGTTAGCTTCAGTATAATGTTCTTATGAAATATTTCCAACTATAATCGATTTCCACCTAATATATTACGACAAATATGGTATGCAAATGTTTCAAAATTTTTGGAGCACCGCGTGTTCTTATCTCCTACAAACTTTCACTCGCTCTCTCGGTTCGAATTGTCTTTCGCACTAATTTTCTCACCGGTTCGTATTCTCTCTTCATTTTGCCTGCTTGCTTGTCATAGTTTAGTAGCCCCTTGAGGGAGATTACATCCAGTCTTTATTATCACCAGCGAGAATTATCAATCGACTTTTTATGTTGGTCGGCGGCAATGCGATGCTTGATAAAAGCGATCTTCAACATTTCAAATGCGCTGACCATTTCTTGCACCTAGAATTTATTAAGCTCATTGTTTGTGAAATTTCATCGCAAATCAATCAAATTTCTCGATGCGTAATTGATGTAAACGACCAAAAATCCATCGTCTCTTTATATCCACCAAATTGTTCTATCCATAATCTCCGAAATAACTTCTTGAAGTTTTTTTTGTTTTCTAAATACTGAAATGTTAGCGCAGGTCAGACCACAAATTTTCGTTTTCGTCTATTCACAAAAATTCCTTGAGCCATACACATTTCCTTCAAAATTTCAATAACATTTGACCCTTGCTTTGAATGAAACTAGAAGCATCCTTTCACAAAGTATAACATTTAATCATCATACATTCTAACTGCCTACACACCCATTCAAATAGAGATCATCCATTCAGGTGATAACGAAAAAATTCGGCTATGACTAAATTGTCAACACATTAGTTTTATCACCCCTAAAAGTTGTAATCTCATCAAAGTCATGAATTGTTTTTGCAGGCGTTGATGAACTTCCCCGTGTACGGACGTGTTTTTTCGTCCTTCCTTCATTGCAAACAACTTCAAGCTCTCTAAGCCCATTATGAACCAGAGCCTTATCACAATTTATCAGTTCATTAAAAGTTTTCCATTTTTGGCTTAAAACTCGCTGTGCATGACATGATTTTTTTCATCAAGAAACTGGGTGTCTTCCTCATTTTCGCAGGAATTTTTATGATATAATAGCTCGTGATTTTCATGAATAATGCTAAGCGGAGCTTGAAAATGCTTATTTTCAGGATTAGACCGGAAAGATAAGTAGAGAAGCGAAGCAGAAGTGGTACGGTTCGATAGATCAAATGGAGGACTCCGACGAAAGTAGGGCGAGGTTTCGAGTTTTTGAAAATTTTAGACTTCAGACCTCGTTCGACATCACAAACGAGACCCAAACATCGATGACCCTGAGCCTACAGTAAGAAAAATGCGAATAATTTTTATTCGAAAAATTTAGGGATTTGTACAAATCGTCACAAGATGGCCAAAAGTCACATTTTGTATCATTGGAAATGAATTTTGCGAACGGTTTAGTTATTACGGAATGAGAAGTACAATTATGTTGTAACAAACAAATTTGAAAAATGAATCTTCAGCGGTGTTAACTTTGTATTTAATCAATGTTCTGAGTTTTAACAGCAATACGGCAACCATATTCTTCCACGCGTTTACCGTAGCTTGTTATACATCCCCTTTACTTGGTTCTATACTAGCTGACGGGTATATTGGAAAGTTTTGGTAAGCCAAAAAATTCTCTGCTATCATCATAAAAATTAAATGTTAGGACAATCTTTTCAATTTCTATAGTCTACACAATTGGGCAAGCAACTTTAGCATTTTCGTCAACGTTTCATAAGGGAAATAGTGTGCATCCGTAAGATTCTTGTTTCATATTTCAAGTAATAAATCCAAAGAAAAATCTAAAGATGGCTCGATCTAGCCGGACTTTTCATTATTGCAATGGGTACTGGTGGCATCAAACCTTGCGTCGCTGCCTTTGGTGGAGATCAAGTATTTTCTATTTAATAATTTATTTTAAAAAAAAAAATTTAAGTTCAAACCCCACTACCTAAAAATGATTTCGATGTACTTCTCCATATTCTACTTCTCGATTAACGCAGGAAGTACCATTTCGACTTTCATCACACCGGAGTTCAGAGGTACATTTGATCAATACCATGATGGTAAAAAAAACATTTTAAGCGATCCCCTGCATGGGCGTTGACTCTTGCTATCCATTGGCCTTCGGTGTTCCAGCAGCTTTGATGGCTGTGGCTACCGTCGTCTTCATGCTTGGATCGTTCTGGTACATCAAGAATCCGCCGAAGGAGAATATTATCGCCAGGGTCGCTGGAACAATTTGTGTAGGATTTTAATTTCTGATATATTTAATATTCCTTATTTTAGCGAGCAATCGGCAACAAGATCACCTCGAAACAAAAGACTCCACACTGGCTGGATCATGCTTTGGACAAGCACTGTTGCGAACATTCGCCAAGATGTCAGGCTCTAGCAGTGAAGGGCAAGAAGATCGGCGAAAAGTGTGCTGAAGTAATTGATCATCAAGGAAAATATCGCCATTCGTGATTTTAGAGGAAATTCGTCGACGAAGTGAAAACACTTGTCCGAGTCGTCGTCATGATGCTCCCAGTGCCGATGTTCTGGGCTTTGTACGATCAGCAGGTCTTGACTTTACGATTTTTGAGAGATGAAACCCCGAGTTTGAGTTTCAAGAAGTTTACTCATGCTTCTCTTCCTTACTTTGATTCGACGAATTATCTAGGGCTCAACCTGGGTCATTCAAGCAGTAGCGATGGATGCTCAAATCACGAGTGGGTTCGCCTTGCTGCCTGATCAAATGGGAACACTCAACGCGATTCTCATCCTGGCGTTCATTCCGATCTTCCAAATCGTCATCTACCCGACTGTCGAATGGTGTGGAATTCGGACGACTTCACTTCGTCGCATGGCTGCAGGAGGAATGTTGGCTGCAGCTGCATTTGCGATTTGTGGATTCGTACAACTGGCAGTCAATGTATGAAAACCTCCTAAAAAATGTTGCAGTGCATTTATTTCAGCAAACCTTGCCTGACGTTCCAGCAAATAACGAAGCCTACCTAACGGTGATCAATTATCACAACGATTGTTCATTTGACATTACGGCAACGTACAACGGACGCAGCATAGACCGGTTTGTCAACGTCAGCTCGTCACTGATTGATGACAAAGTCAGCAAAAGCTATGAATTATTCCGCTTCAAAGACGCTAGTAGTTTTACTCCAATAATCAACTTCAAAACTAAGTAATTTTCAAAATTCTAGTTAAAAACTTAAGAATAAATAATTTCAGAACTGGTGATTGTTCTAGCTTTACAGCAGATTTTACAAGTATCAAGCAAAGATTATCGATTTTCACAAAATAGTATTTTTTTCAGAAATTTCAAATGATGCACTGCTCGGTGGAAAATCTTACTATCTTGCTTTAACACCGTTAGGATGGTTTTACAGCAGTACGGCATGGGACAAGCCGACTGAAGGAGAAGGCCAATTCGCCGTTGGGTAGGGTTAAAATTTAGCGACACAAATAAGCGACGAGCATAAAATTGTTTCAGAACGAGTTTAGCGATCAGTTGCACTGACATACCCCCGGAGGTAAAGGCTTGGTCGAATAGTAGTTGCGAATCTAAGGGTTACTATAATGGATACTTGGCATGGTGTAAGACCTCCCCTAACTATGACTCACCCCATGCATGTAACCCGAAACAAGACGAGTAATTTCGAATATCTTTTACTCTTCCAAAGAAGATCTATTCAGCCTGTTCTACTTGATGAAGTATAAGGATGGCTACGATAGACCAATCTATAACTACACAGGTCAATCAAAGCAATTCGAAAAAGCTGTCACCTATGACATGAACGATATCAAACCTGGAACGTAAGATCTTCCGTGAAATCGTTGAAATGTTTGTTAATATTTTAGATATCAGCTCTACTTCATACATTTCATGGTTCCATACGATGATAATAGGAGGCCTACAGCTGACGAAACAGTTATTTTCATCTCAAAGTAAATAATTACTTTTAAAATTTAGAACACTTCCCTTGTACGAGATGCATCGTTTTATTACAAACCTATGGGCGCTGTACGCACTACTCTTATTTTTAAGGATTCAAACAATAGTCAGGCATGAATTTTAACTAAAATTTGAATTATAACGAAATTCAGGATGGCTTCAAACTAATCCACCATCAAATCGTACCTCCAAATCACGTTTCCATCTTGTGGCAAATCCCTCAATACGTCGTTATTACTGCCGGAGAAATTCTGTTCAGTATTACTGGTCTGGAATTTTCGTATTCGGAGGTAAAGTCGAAAATTTTCCGCCAGAAACTTGTAAAAATCATCCGAAATTCCATCGTTCAAAAACAACGAATAGTGAAAAAATAAAAAAGAAAAAACTCAACTGATGGAATGCCATTTTTGAATGATATGCCAAAGTGCCAAAAATTCAGGCTGCCCCCTCCATGAAATCAGTCGTCCAAGCCATCTGGCTCTTCACGGTGGCCATTGGTGACTTGATCATCATTATTATTACTGTTTTGGATTTATTCTCAAATTTGGTAATGCACATTTTGCTATTTTTCAAATGTGAAACAATTGTAGGCTATACAAATGTTCGTCTTCGCCGGGTTGATGGTCTTGGTCATCGGTGTTTTCGCGTTAATGGCAATATTCTACTACGATTACGCTAACTTTGAAGATTCAGGTAATGATCGAAGAAGTACATATTTGGCTAACATATGCCAGAGAATAGCTTTATAAAATTCCCACAAATAACTGTTCTGCCAAACTTTCTTTCTCAGTTATGATCTTCCCGAATGAATTTCTAACAATTAACAAAGAGATTTTTAGAAGGCTCAGAAACAGTGTCTTCCTCCGACATGACAGAGATCGAGACCTCAAAGCGAAAGCTTGACGATTGGGGTGATTCGAATTCGATAAATCTTCGGTTCTAATCTCACTTATCTATCAGTATTTTCTATTTTGTATATCAGTGCCATATTTATACACGAGATGTAAATGTAGAAAAAATAAAATTGAACTCAATAAAAATTTTAAAAAGTATCCGTTCAAAAATCTGTTAAAATTAGAAAATGTTGGCCCCAAAACAGTTCATTCAAGTCTCCAAACTCTTGCATCAAATTGTTCTGCTCACTACAAACGTGTCGAGCCCTTGAAGGTGTCAAATGACCTCTCCTAGCTTCCCTCCACAACTAACCTTTTGTTTGCTAGAACCGCTCGCCTTTTTCGAACCGTCAAATGTTAGTCTCCTATTCAAAAATTTGCACGAATTTTTTAATCTACCTGAATTTTTTCGCTCTCGAAGTTTTTGCGGTCCAGTTTCAACCCTGTATGGACGAAAGTCCGTATTGCTCGCAAAATGATTGCATAATTCGGCCAGGTTCGAATATTTTTGAAAATCTTTTGACGGAAATATTTTAGGTTATTCATTGAAGTTCTGCATGAAAACTTGTGGAAACTGTAATGGTAAAGTAGTAACTTTAGGGATTTCTTTGAAAGTTTGAAAATTTAGCTTCATGCTTCGACAGTCCACATATGCCTTGTGATAATAGCACTAAACACCTTTGCTCAGAAGTTCTAAGCGACTTTTGCCCAGCTCTATGCCGGATTTGCAATCCTCCTAAGGTAAGTACAAACATTTGCATAGGGTTTTTTCACGATTTTTAGAATCGAATTCCAAAAGTGATCAGGACGAAAATCATGCAATTCAAATCCACCACCGAAACTCCTGAGAGTCCGATACAAGAAATACGATCAACCCACGTATGACAAAAATAAATATCGTTTTTAAAGGAATTTAGATAACCTCCGACATTGACAACGAAATGTTTTCCACGAATAACAGCGGTGTCTTGAATCAGATCAAGATGGCTATTAAGTCCTATGAACTTGAGCATAATCGGTAGGTTCAAAATTTTGATCATCCTTCAAATTTTTACTTGAGACCTGGACTTCAAAGGGCTCCGCCTAGAAAAACGAACAGTTACAAGAAAATCGAGACCTATCTGGAGCCGAATAGAAATATCGCTGACATCGTTAGTTTGTTGGGTAAGAAAAAATTATCATCAGACTGGATTCCTCCTTAATTTTAGGATGTCGTGACGACCCCCTAGTTTGTGACAGCATAACCGATGAGATTTGCCTTTCCCGTCCTGGATATTACATGACTATTTGTCCGGTGAGGTGTAAAAGTTGCAATGGTATTTTGTTTCTAAGCAAAAAATTACCCAAAAATTGATTTTTAGGCTTACAATGCTACGACTCTTTGAAAATGAACTGTTCTCATGTACGGAAGTTGTTCGCCTGTAACCATCCTCTAGCTAAAGAGTACTGTCCGCGAAGTTGCCAATTATGCAAGAAAACTGCGATTTTGAGTGGGACAAATTCATTTTCTCAAAAATTACCCGAATTTTCCAGAACTAACCTCCGAGTGTCGCGATGAATTGCAGAATTGTGAACAGTTAGCAATGGGAAAACAGTGCAAGCATCCGTACAGGTAAGTGGAACATCGAGTTTTCATCCGAAACAGGCAAAGATTAACTTTAGTCGAAATACGATGCGAGTTTACTGTGCGCGAAGTTGTGGTGAGAAATTACGAAAAAAACTAGTGAAAATTAGATTTTTTAGGGTTTTGTCGAGATTCTCCATTTTATCTGAACGACGCCTTCGATGTGAAGCATTCGAGGAAAAATGAAGTCAAGACCTACCGATTGCAATAATTTCTAGCGAAGATTTCAAGAAATTTCCGAAATAAATGAAAAATCGATAACCTGAACAACCACTTATCGAAAATAAATTCGAGTTTTTGAATGTTCATCGTTCCTTTATTTTTACGCGTTCTTTTAGTTGTTTAATATTGATTTTCTTCAAATTCGGTCATTTATTAGTTCTGCCACGCAGAAGCTCTTATTTTTATTAGTGCGATAGATTCCCTTTCCTGGGAGACATTATTGGCTTTTGAGACTATTCTTCCCCCTCCCTCCTATCATTCAACCATACTCTAAACACGTTTTCTTTTATCGATTTGCGCCCCAACAACTTTCGAAAATATTCATTTTGTAGCAATTTTCTTGTTTATTTTCTCACGGAAAAATCCACTTTTCGAAACCTCTAATTAGAGTCCCCAAGCTCCGTCCTCTTAAAATGCGTTTTTGGTAGAAGTATGGTAGTTCGAAAGGAAAAATTGGGAAGAAAGTATCCTTCAAAGCCAAAATGTTTCAAATAGCACCATCTAATTCGACGATAAACCTAATAAAATGGCTCTGTGCAAAAAATTAAAATACCCTTACACAAACTTTCATTTGTGAAAAATGTGTTCATTTTAGGTGATGGATTTTTGAGATTTTTTCTTCACAAAATCCTTATTTACAACTCAGACCACCTTTCTGTTCGAAAAGTTTGTCCTAAAACGAGATTTGGCATATCTATTTGGAGACCCTACCTCTAATATCAACAAAAAATAGACATTTTCCACATGTTCTGCCTTCGCATTTGACTTATTTTTGTGACATTTTCGTCTACTTTTTTTTTAACTTTAGGTCTCAAAATGGGTTCTAAATCTAGCGGGCGAGAAATCCTATACTGCTACATCGACCACGATAAAAGGCGACAGTAAGATCTCATTTTGAATTTAAAACTAGAATACAATTTAGGGGTCCATTTACCGAGCGGCAGATGGTGCAGTGGTACGAGAGCGGGTATTTTTCGGATAATCTCGAGCTAGAAGTGTTTGAAATCGCTGAGAGGTTGACTCTCCGTAAGAGATAAAATTCTTGAAAATATCAATTTTCTGAAAAAAAAATAGGAAAAATCCTTCTAAAATACTGAAATTTTTGAGAAAAAAATTAAGGATAAGTTTTCAGTGAGCCTGAAGACCCGTAACGGCATTATGAGTCCGTTCAAGTGGCTCGAGCAACCGGGCTGTCGGAATAGAATGCCCGTGAACGTGAGAAGCGCGGGCACGCAGACCTACACCACAACGATTCTTCGGACGAATGAGGTTACTCAGACTAATTGTAGGTTTTTTCTAAAATTTTCAGGAAAAGATTCAATTCTCAAAATTGGTATTTTTAAAGGAACGTAAACAATTTGAAATTTTTGAACTTTCTAAATATAAAAAAGTACAGATTTTTGAAAGGATTACAGAAAATTAGATTTTTCAAAATTTTTGTAAAAAAAATAAGTATTTTCAGTCTACCAACCCTCAGCGGGCGTGCAAACAGACATGAAACTCGTCGGCGTTCCCGCCCCACTGATTTTCCCGCTGAAACCGCCTGGGTTGGATAATAAGCCTCTAACACAGGTATACTGTTATTTTAATTACAGTCATCTTTTGAAAAGCTTCAGTAATCCAAAAAGAATTAGCGTCACATGTAAATTGAAGTATTCTTTCCTGCAAAATTTACAGTAATCCTTAGTTAGATGAGTATTTCTTTTATGAATCTGAACATTTCAATATTTAGGCTTCAAAAACGCCTTCTCACAATTCAAATCCAGCTCCTTCCCTGAGCCACCTGCCCTACTCGCAACGATCTGCCATCCCTGTGCAATCGAGATCCGACGATCTCACGTCGCAAAGTCCGGTCTATCCGGATTCGAGCAAGAACAGAGAGAAACAGGTTCGTTTATTTCGAAATCAAAAAGTTCATTAGAATTCTGGGAGGTACAAGTGGTGCACGACTATTTTTCAGTGTTAGAAAGGGAGAAATGACAAGCGGAAAGGAAATACTGACCTAAAATAGTAGATTTTGCTTCCTATTTTCAACCTCTCAGATCCTGGGTTCTGCAATAGTCAAGTTGTCTATGATCTTTCAAAAAAATCTTTATTTTTAATTTTCAGTCCTCAACCTACTCTGGTGAATTTCTCCCAGTCGTGAACTCGGAGTCTAGTGGAGTAAGATTTAAGAAAATAATTATTTGTTTAAAATCGATTTTCAGGCATGTTCGAGCACCTCTTCCGATTTGATCTCTGCATTCGTGCCGTTCATGTTCGGTCACACCAACTTCAAGCCAGCGGCTTTGCTCAAAGGTTAATCATGACATTTTTCTGCCTTATTTTTTTTATTTTTTCTCGAATTTCTCTAACTTTATTAATTTTATTTTCTTTTTTCATAGAAATTTAGCAAATTAATGATTTTTTAAAATAATTTTCAGGCCCAGCATTCGAAAAGGCAGTCCGAAAACTTCGAGCGGAATTTATAGGCATGACGCAGGAGCATCGTGAGCGGCTCTACAAGAAACTGGAGGAACTGGGGATTCCGGTATTTTTCAAAAATCAGAAATTTGTATTTTTTTAATTTTAGCCAAAAATGACGTGCAGGCTGTGCAAGCGAGCGCTCTCCAATTATTACGACTACATGAACCACACGCTGTCGGATAAGCACCATGTTGCGGTGAATTTAAATAATAAAAAAAATAAAAATATATGAAAACTTCGAAAATAGCGTTTTCAGGTGAGAGAAGCTAATCGCTCGTTCATCGACCAGGACTACGCGACTCTGCAAAACGCGATTCGTCGCACGGCCGGACATGACTGGATCGAACCGGTCAATTTGGGTAAAGATTTGAATTTTCTTTCATTTTGAACAGAAAAGAACTTTTCTGGAAGTTATCCAATTTTAAAACCTAAATGTTTGCAGAGAAAAATGTAAGATTTCCAAGAATGCCGAAATAAATTTCCAAAATTGTATATTTTTCTATTTCAGAATACAACGTCGCCAACCACATTCCTCTTATGTGCTCCAATCCGAACGTCAAGGAACTCGTCAAAAATGATGTCCTTCAGAAAGCGATACTTGAGGATCTGATGGCCGCGTTCGAGAAAGTCGACAAGAACCGAATCAACAAGAATCCCAAATGCTCGCAGTTGAAAATGGTCATTTTTCAAAATTAAACAAAAATTTTATCGGAGTTTACTAGAACTTTATAAAAATTGATTGATTTTAAAAAATTGTTTAATTTCAGGTGAAATGCAACCTGTGCTTGAAGCCCTTGGCCGGTCTAAGCAACTACGATTTCGCCGCTCACATTTTCACTGATGCGCATTTGGAGGCGGTATTTTTGAATATTGTGCAAAATATAAAACTCTAAAATTTTAGCTGAAAAAGGCGAGTTTCTCGAACGCGGACATTCAGTTCTGGAAGATCCGTTTCCAGTGGTCCATTCCACTGAACAACGATGCTACTAACGAGTCGCAGGATACGTTCAGGTATACTGTAGATTAATTTTAATTTGGGTTACTGGAATTTTTAAAAGGTTATTTCTTTGAGTGATATTGTTCTTTCATGAATTGTCCAAATTTTGAAAGTAATTTTTCTAGCGATACTGTAGCTTAACAATTTTAAATTGGCTTAAAATTTCACTGAGAGAGGTTTTATCTTCTATTTTTATTTTAGATCCACCACGCTCCTGCCTCAGGACAACAAGAACGACAAGAAGGCCCCTCCAGCCGTTGTCAACGCTCAAAACGTAGCAAGGTACGGAATTGTTCTGGAAAATAAATTCGATCCAGGCAAATTAGCAATTCAACCCAATTTTACTCATTTGAGTTGAATTCAAATTTTATAAGTTTAGATTTAGATTTGGATCAGATTTTCATTTGATATTGTTGCGGTGCTTGAATATTTGTACAAATTTGAAATTTGAAATACCTCAAAATTTGAAAAATGTGTTATAGGTTATAGTTGTTATAAAGCTTTGAAGTGTGCAATTAGACGAATTAGTTGGCCTGAAATATCAGCTCTGAATGATGTTTGATTTAACCCTTGTTATTGCACTTGATCATGAAGCTTTAAATATGCGCTTTGTTAACCCTTTTCGTGTTTCAGGGCCAAAAAGCAGCAGGAGAAAACCGTCCAGAAACAGGTCGTCAAGAATACCCAGAACAACGGGTAAAGTTGTTTTGAAAAAAAATGTGAAAGTTCAAATTTTTGTTCGATATTTGAATGAGTTTGTGGAGTGGGAATGGCTTGGCTTTATAAATGAGATGCTATTTTCAAATATTTGGATCTGAATTTAAAAAAATCAAATCAAACTTAGAAAAAATAGTCTATTTCAGACCAGATTCCCCGATTCAGAGGGTCAACACCGCTAATTCGATTTCCACTGTTTCTTCTCAGGCCAAGTATGCTAAAATTTTTATAAACTACTGTACCGAGCGTACCAAGTAAATTGACCAACATTGTCACAAAGGTTTTTATTTTCCATCCAATTGTGATCGGAGTTTTTGTATTACAGAGAAAAACGTAAGAAATTTTGTTGGTTGTAAAAGCTATTTTGATTTTAAGTGATTTAACTGCCTTAATTAAATATTTTCTGATGAGTACCAAAATAACTAATCTCACTCTTTCCTTTCTTTCTTTTCCTCCGCTGAAGCACTGATTCTTTGCACTATTTTTTCTCTCCATATTATTTCGTCGGGGAAAAAGGAAAATCGACACTTATTTTTGCACAAATTGCAAAAATTAATCAGGGTAATTAAAATTGAGATTTTACAAATAATAAAATCTCCTACATTTTCTATATCATACAAAATCCCGATCAAAATCGGATAGAAAATGAAATAACTTTTCTTTGTAGCAATGTTGGCCAATTTACTTGGTACGTCCTGTATTATAAATTTAGGCAATGATCAAATTTTATGGAATTGGAATATTTCTATTTATTTCTTGTTATTCTATTATTTCATCGATCAAGGCTATTATTTTTTTTATGAAAATTGTAGGATTCAATTTTAGGCTTATTTTAAAACTCAGTTTTTCAGGTTCGCCACTTTGTCTCCAAACATTCACCAGGTCGAAAGGAATAGACGTTATCGCGCCAACAGTCAGAAGACAAAGGAATAGCAACCGGTCGTAGAAAACAATGGGTAAGATCAAGACTAACAATCAGGCTTAAACATTACTTGTCGTGATTCGAGTACTTTTTATCACTTCCTAAATGTAAATACTTTTCTCTCAAACTCCATATTTCTATTATTTTGATTTGGAAAGAAAATATTCATATCACTTGTCACTGTGCCATTACCATTAGCTATTTTAGTAGCTTTTTTAAGGATGAACTTTCCAGAAAAGTTTTTTATCATTACCCTTACTTGAACTTACATATCATTCCTAACTTCTATCTACCTATTGTGTTCTTCTAAATTTAATTTGAAAAGTATTAGTATCTTTGCGGAGAAAGTGAAATTTTAAAACTATTTTCTTGTAAATATTATTCAAGATTGAAATTAGGTTTCTGAAAATACACCACTTTCTTATAAAGTACTCATTTTAGAATTGGATACTTGAAGTACAAAAATATGGGACTTCAACTTCAGTGAGAGTTGTTGCTTTTCGAAAATTTCAACTTATTTCGGAGAACTTTCAAAAGAAAGAGAAAGAAATTTGTTAGTTTTTCGAAAAAAAAACGCCCTTAAAACTCGTATTCTATCTTTTGCCCTTCTATCTCATTCGAACGCTTTCGTTCAAATCTTATACGTGTATGAAAGATGAAAATCAGATAAATTTTTATTCCATCATTTTATTTTTTTTAATCGACAGAAAAATGCACTTCGTGGTATGGCATTGAGAAAAATCGTAGAAATTTTAGACTGGAAAATTTTTTGAATTGCCAAAATATCACGAAATATAGAAATGACCTAATGCAAATATATTATCACAAGTAAAAGTGCCGTATTTTCAGAAAAGTAGAGAAAAATGATACCGAGTATCTACAGCGGGTTGACGCCCTTGTACTTGCACCAGGCTTCGAAATATTTTCGCCTCTCGTTTTCTGTTTCTTTGTCTTTGGCGAGCTGCTCATTTACGATCTGAAAATTAGAATATTTCAGACGGCATTCTTTTCTATCCTTCAGCATTTGACTAGTTTTTAGAGAAACTGTAAAATTTATCCCGTCTGTTTTCTTCTCCTACCCCTTAACATAGATTAAAAGAAAGAAAAATCATTTACCTGATCTATAGTCGAGTTCGCCGGGTCTGATCTTCGTTTGTCTAAAATTTGTTTAATTTTAAGAATTCTATTTTTTAAATCCCACCTTTATCCTTATCATTGATCGAGATTGGGCTTTGAATTTCATTTAGAGTTGGACGGGGTACGGTAGGATTCTGCTGAAATGATAAAATATCAACTTATTTTCCTAAGATTAAAGAAGAGTAAAATTTTTACCTGATAAGGAACGTCCAACCATTCTGGAAGCTGGAATCGTTGCAACTTTCGATTGCAATCCTGATCGAAGCACTTTTGGAAGAACGTGCGGCTAAATTATAAACCTTTAAAATTTTATTTTCAAGGGGGCGTGGTTAATTTTTGAAAAGAACAATTCTGCTAAATTTCATTCTTTGCAAATTTCATCTCAAAGGAGTAGAGCCTAAAATGTTTGAGAAAGTGAGACTAAATTGAATTTTAAAATTTTATTTAAAAGGGAGCAGGGCTTACTTATTGAAATTCACCGTCCACCAAGTGTTGTTCGATTTGTGCTCCCGCCCGATATTGTAACAATATCGAATTCCAAGGGGCTGGAATTTCAAAATGCAAAAACATCCCAGGCGGTTTTCTACAGTATCCCCAAAAATCTCTTTTACAAGGACCCACATAATAGACGATCGAGAAGTATCTGTCCGAGAAGATGTTGTCTTTGATGAGACGGTACTTGTAGATGTGAGCGTTGGGGTTGAGGGATCTGAAAATAGCAAATTTGAGCCAAAAAATAAAATTTACTCTTCCCAAATCGGCGAGACCTTTGCCTGTGCGATTCGCGAGCAGTTGCGTGGCGTTTCTGTTCTCTCACGAAGATGCACTATCTTCTCACTACGTAATCTGATGTAAGAGCGAATAAGTAGAGAGCGCGACGCAGCCGTTCGCGAGTGACGATAAAACCCGAGTGGCGTGAATCGCACAGGCAAAAGTCCCGCCGAGTTAGGAAGAAAGTAGAAAACAATAAATTGAACATATTTTAAATCACCTCAAAATGCCGTAAATGAAATCGTCGATTTCCGGAAAAGGCGACGGCATCGAGCGCTCTTCGAAGTCGTTGCTGTAATTCCTGATTGGACCGATGGGCAGTTGAACGACGGGTTGATTGTCTTCGGGGCCTGGAGTTTTTTTTGTTGTTTAATTTCAGGCAAAAATAAAGGAACGACAACCACTCTCTTGAAAATATTCAGCTACTATAGCCATGTTTATTCTAAAAATTCTATACAAAATTAATTTAGCTATCTTTCAGCAAATTTTCATTTTTAATCATTGAAAATTCTTCATTTTCTCCAAAATTCGCAACGTCTGAAATTTAAGACAAAAAATCTGAATATTACCCAAAACAGCCGCATCTGGATCTTCCTTATAGCTTTTCTGAACCAGGTTGTTGACGACGATCGGGGGCCATTCGTTTTCATCCTCTTCCATTTTCTTCATGAATTCGGCTTTTCTAACTTCATCCAAAATCGGTTGCAAGTCGGGCATTCGGACAATAGAAAATCGGTCGTATTTGTCGGGAATCACGAGCGAATCGTAGAAGATTTTCTCGTCGGATGGTGTCTTATCTGAAAATTTCGAAATTCATGATTCGTGATTTTATTTTATTTTTAATAAAACGTTTCAAGAACATCGTAAAACTAGTAAGTTACAGCGAAAGTAATAAATTAGCAGAATTTGTCGTGGAAACTAAAAGTTAGATGAAGAACTTTCTTTTACAACTTCAAATAAAAGTACCGTATTTCTCACAGTAATCAGCCAACTTCAGGACAGCGTCCTTCCCGAGCTTCGACGAGAGAAAAAGACGAAACAGTCGATTTTTCGAATATACCGAAATGTCGACGACCGTAATCTGAAAACTAAGGATCTTTTTTTTTCAACACTACTTTTTCAAGCCAACCTGTTTTCCATCTGAATTGAAGATTTTGAAACCCGCCGAATTTGTCAGTCGGTAATTCAGAATTTCGACGAGCGGCTTGAGAAAGGTCTGAAAATAAATTATTTTTCTTGAAAAACGTCCGAAGAAAAACTTAGATTTTCATTATTTAGGAACATAATATTAAAAACAATTAATTTTTTGATGAAAATTTTAAAATAAATTCTCACATTTGCCGGAAATAGCTTGCCATCTGGGAAATGAACGATGACGTGGCACGAGAACTTGACCGTAGTCGAGGAATCCAAAGTCAGGAAGTTCTGAATTTTTATTTTCCCCATAATTTTTAAAATATGAAAACCTTTTTCTCCAAATCCACTTTGAAGAACTCCTTGACCAATTCGATGGTGGTTTGGAGGAAATGGTTGTAGACGGTCTAAAATTTATTTTTTTTTATTTTTCTGAAAATTAAAAGAATACCATCTGATCCAAGTCCTTGTTAGCCTCGATCTTTTCGAATTCCAAGTCGAAATAAAGTCGGCATGGAAAATGTTCTTGAATCAACTCGTAGAAATGCCTGAAATACGTTTTAAAAATTTCGAAAATTGAAAAATCCCACCTTTTGACGTATTTCGCCGAATATTCTCGCCAGAATCTCTTCAGCGTTGAAACGATGTAGCTTCTTGGATCTAAAAAGTTCAATTTTTAAAATTTTCAAGAAAAATGACTCCTTCAAAGTATACAATATTTTTTATTGCTGGAAAAATTTCAAAAATGATAACTTTTAAAATTTTCTCAGAAAATAGCTTAAAAAACCATTCTTACTTAATCCTGTATGTTGTTGATTCCCAAGTTCCACTCCGAAAACCCGTTCATTGTCCCGTCTCGCTTCGAACGCCTCCTGCTGCTTCCAATGGTAGTGGAAATCCCCCAAGCTTTTGTCGAAAAGAGAGTCCCTGATGGCGATACCGCTCTGGAAATGACAAAAGTACAGTAGTTCTCATTTTAAAAGTTTGCATATTTTCTAATTCTTATTTTAGAAGATCTGTACTTGAAGAGTGCGTTTATAACTTACAAATTTAGAAGTAGTTTATTAGAAGATCTATCTTTTATTTTTATATTTAATTAAGAAGGAAAATTGTATCTTTGCCAAAAATGATCACCTGAGCTAGATTTGAGCCAGATTCAGCCATCTTTGCCCTCTTTGGTAGGGACGGAACTCCACTTGACGATGGAGTACAACTTCCGAAGCTGTTATCCCTGTTCTCGTTGATGCGTTTCGACATTCCTTCTCAAAATTGATGAAGAGTTTTGAAAACAAAAACTGAAAGAAATTTACGAAAATCGACGATTGAACGAAAAATAAATGGCGCGAAAGTGAGCGCGTAAAGATAGGACCCGAGTGTAAGAAATCAAGCATATTTACAAATTAGAATTTCTTAATACAGTGAATGACTACACAATGTCAAATTCGTGATTATTCAGTTTTCCTCAAATTCTTGGTGAAGCTCCATGCTCAGATACATTCTATTGGTTTCCCGTCAGAAGAACAACAATGTTGCACACTCTTGCATCCTTCCTATCCTATGCCCCGTCTTCCTTTTTCGTCTGTAAGAGTGCTATTTTTCATCCCCAAGTGAAATAGCATACACTCCTCGCATGGGCGAAAAAGAAAAGAAGGTGTGAAAGAAATAGCATAGGAAAAGATAGGCGGGGCGCGTGCAAAAGCGAGTTGCAAAGAGTGTGCAACATTGTTGTTCTGACGGAAAATTAGTACAAATGGTCAGATGGAATATAGGTAATTTGAAGTCCTTTATTAGAAATTCAAGGGTATTTGATTTTTGTCGGTTTACAAATACGGACAAGGGTCCTGAGATCCGAATAATTGACTGAGGGATAGTCGTTCTTTATGAGTAACTCCGTACGGATATCGTATGTCGAAAAATAGGTCCTAAAATTATTTATTTTTTATTCCATAATTTTTGCTAGATCTACAAACTTTTCATAAAGTTGTTTTCATTTTTACAACAAAAAAATCTTACATGAAAGCCCCTGGTGCAAAGGAACGAAATTATGGGTGAGGATAAGGCGTTGTAATTTATGAGCCCATTCGATAAGACTATCATCCACATGTAGCTCATATCGTCTCCATAAAGCAGGCTGAAAATTAGAATTTTCTCGAAATTAGTCGACGACAAATAGTTTTCCAACTAAAAATTTGGACTAATTTTCTATTTTTCCACTTTTCAGCATCTAAATATGATGAAAGATCTCAGAATTCATCCATCTCCACTTGCAATGCTGTTTTTCGAAAATCGTAGAAATCCAGACGCATTCTAAACCTACCCCGGGGATATTTACTCAACATTGCAAATTATTGGAAACTTATTCCAGCCAATTTTCAATTAATCATGCTTCATTAGAAATTTTTCCAGAGTCTGGTTGCAAAATTAAAGATTTTTTACGTTGCAAACATTTTGAAGTATTTTCCTGCCGAAAATAATCCATCACGTGTTTAAACATGGAAACCGATTACCGTTTTGGATAATTGAGAAACTTCTTCCCTCTAATGTGCCTTGATGCCAAATAGATTCAAGTGCAATGCACAACTTCATTTCCGAATTTCGAATTTCAATGTCTCCTTTTCACTTTTCTACCGAAGAAACTGCCGAAAATCTCATCGCGTGATAAGATATAGTCATGAAAACGGCTGACATATAAATCTTTAATTAGAGCAATTTTAACATTTCAGATTAAATTATTCACAAGGTTATTTTTATCAGTATGGGGTTCGAAAATCACCTCCGATGTATTTTAAAGATTCAGGAAGCGGCATGACTTTTGAAGAGGTGGTTGATTTTTTAAAATAAACATCTGATAACGAATATGCTGGATAAAAAGACTGGCATAATTCATAGCGCTTTGGAAGGTGGCTGATTTCTCTAATCAGATGTTGAAAGATAGGGATCGAAGACCGACTGAGATAATTAGCGGCTAATTGTGAATTGACTTACAAAAAGAGTCGAATGGAGATGGAAAGCGTGATGCAGAGGAAGAACAACAGGAAGATGCAGAAGGTCATCCGGGCGGCGCGATGCTCTGCTGACTTTCTCGCGTTTTCGATGGTTACCTAAATTTTTTAGGTTAGGACGAGAAATTTTAATTTTAGTCTAAAAAAGCAAATTGGGTAAAATAGGAATTCATTTATCATTTGTATTTATATAAATATTTTTAAAAAATATATAAGCATAAAAATTCACCTTAAAACTCACCAGATCGGTAGAAAATATCAGCGGTATGATAGCGACATTTAGAAACAGCAATATCGCCATAGGCACTGTGTAAATGAAAATTCCATAAATGATGGCTTCTTGACAAAGTTTATACAGCAAGTTATCACTAAAAATCAAATATTTCTCAAAAGATCATGAGGAAAAAGTTACCGTAACGAAGTGTTTTTGATTGTGAGCTGTTCATTTTCTATGACCCATTCAATTTCCCAGTATCGTAGAATGTTTAGAACTGAAATTAAGTAATTGGGGTTTTTCTTCTAAAACAATTTCTGAAAGATTTAATTAACCGCCCACAAATTATTCTATTTTTCATTCACGAAACTATTAGACTACTTAAAAATTTTACTCTAACTTACCCAACGACAAAAACACGACAATTAAGACTAGAGGCTTTGAGAGTCGGACCCAGTTTAGTCGATGTTTCCACGAGTTAGAAACGGGACAAATTGCCTAAATTTTTGTTTTTCAATCGAAAAATGGGGAAATCAGATAATTTTGATTTAATTAAAATTTGCGTATTATTGGGTCATCTAATAAGCTCTTAAAATTTCAGAATTATAAGTTTCCTACTCCAATGCTATTCATTACCTCTGACCAGAAAATGGCATTGAGGATGACGTATATTTTAATTTTTGAACCCCAAGAAAACTTATTGAATGACCCAATATTTGCAAGAGTAGAAATTTGACCATTTTAATAATTATTACCTGATATCTCTGAGTACATGTCAATACGAGTAACCAAATGGATGAATAATTAGCGGCTAACATTAAAGGGTAACAAATCCTGACAGCTATCACATTTAATGAGTACAGCATTGAAGGAGGTTCATCGAGGTACTGTAATTATTTAATTATGCTAATTATCATGATTTTATTAGTTATATTAGTTTTTGTACATTTTTCAGCAATATCTTCGATACAAATTTGTCGTGATGCCCATTGTTTTTTTATCTACATGGTGTAATTATTCCTAAACAGTGTGACCTAGAATTTCAATGCCTCCATTTTTAGCAATTATCTCCCCGACGATAATTATTCGACAGTTATTACCGAAAATTATCGGAATATTGCGCCAGACGCGTTTTTGGACGTTATTATTAGGTTCAAATAAGAGTCTCGAGGGTACGCGAATTTTTCAGCACACCGGCGGAACAGACTATTTTTAGCGATTCACATAGGCGGAAGTTATATTAACGTACAAGCGTTTTATTTAACGATCTCGTAAAAACATCGAGTGCGTGACGCATATAAAAAGACTGATGTTGCTGACTAACTGGATGATCTTTACACACTCTTAAGCAATCTTTAGTTTTCATGAAAAATAGGATTACTTTAATTTTGTACCAGCTATAAAATAACTAAGAAATCAAATCATGAATAATTTATGTCGTTTCTTTTTCTAATTAATGAGTGTTTAATTTAAATTGTCTAACGAAAAGGTTGAATTTTCTAGAAACATAAATATGGTCAAGGTGAAATGTATGATATAGGCAGATTGGACATTTGGTCTGAATTTTGAAAATAGAATTTGTTACGAAATTAGAATTTACAAGACCCATTTCAAATGTACAATAATACAACTTTGGTGTTGATGTTAAGCGCATACTATTACGATTTAGAACATGCCATAACGGCGAATGACCATAATCCTCATAATATTAAAGACAACTCCTATCAATTTGCCTTTTAATGTAGAACAATGTGCATTAAAACCTACAACTAATCTTAATCTTCGAGATTCTTGGAATGATTGACTAAATTAGTTAGCGCTTAGTACGCACCACTTTCTAGCTCAAACTACATTGAATTAAAACAGTGGTAATTTGATTATCACAAATCTTAGGTCCTCGTTGGTCGATTTTTATTTTCTCGTCTTAATCAAGTTAGGTCGAAGATTATCGCCCAATTGGAGGATAAGCTCTCTGTGTGCATCATCATCGCATACATTTGCATGGAGTAGGAGCGCCAGTGTTGGAGGGAAACTTTGCTGGATGAATGCGGTGGAAGGAAGGTGAATAATTGAAACGGAAATATTTGTCTTCCCATTGCGCATATAACGCCTTATAACCAATGGCTCAGGAGAAATAAGTGTTTATCACATGAGACCACTAATAATAGACTTGAAAAAGCTGAAGCATGTTAACGATCTCTGAATGAACAACTAGTTTAAGAAGATGAGATTTTTGTCAAATGAAAGCCAGCTAAGTCATGAAGAAAAGCTAGCTTATAATGATTATCAGTTCTTGTAGAACGCTTTCAATTTCTAGGGCAGAAAAGTTGGAAAAGATTAATGGAAGAAATTAGGTTTTCCAGTGAGGTAAGCAATTTTTCTTATGAAGTTAAGGAACTTTTAATGAAGCTGAATAAGTCTACGGAAATTCAGGAAACATTCAATAAAATTGGAAAAATTTGTTTAAAAATTCGAAAAATTGCAGGCTTACCGATTCAATCGCAGGTAGAAGTAGGACGAAAACGGCTAGGAGCAATTGGGTGGCGTTACAGAGGAACAGAGACGAGAGGTAGAAGATGAGCGACGTTTTCCGGAAATAACCGAACGAATTCACCGACAGAAATACGCACACACAAACCTAAGAGGATTTTGGGTTAAAAATGATTTTGAATAGATTTTCTTGGGCTTCTTCCGAAAGTTACACCCTTCGATAATGGTACTCTATTGTTGTTCCTTCGAAGAAGATGAAACCTTTCGAACAAGTCCTTATCAGTGACTGAAGAATTTCCTTACTAGGTTAAAAAGTATTCCGAGCCCGCATATCCACGGCCCGATGTAGACCACCAATTGAGTGCTGAAATTCGACTCTATTTATTTTGTTCTAATCCATGATTTGGAAATTTTTGAATTAATCAAAAACATATGCTTTGTGTATTGATCAAGCTTAAACTTGACATACAATATCTTGGCGGCATATGATAGAATGACTTTCTCAAGTTTCCATCGATTTACTTAACGGAAAATGACAAAATCATATAAGAATGCATTTTTAGGTCTATTTTGTACCTGATAAAATTCTTGTACTGATCAACGACGATGGGTGCTAGGGTCGACAAAGGCCTGATTGTTTGGTTCCGATGGTCCATAGATCAAACTCTCTTCTCTTTCACGGAAGCCGTACAAATCCCTTCGAGATAAATTGATTGTGGGCGGATCTAAAGCCATTTCTTTCAAGAAACGTTAATTTTGATGAAGAAATGACAAAAACAAGGGAATTGGCGAAAAGCTCGACGCCAATTTACTCGAATTCGCCAGAAGAACAAGACTGAAAAGCATGTGCTCGACAATGGAAGAAGAAAGGAAATTGAAGGCATGGCTAGAGAGGAGAGGTAAGTATAGATACAAAGAGTTGAAAAGGTTAGGGAAAAGAAGAAAAGGAGGGACAGAAAAAGGTAAAGTGATGAAAGACGCAAAGAATGGTTAGGGAATGATTAGTCAATAGAGAAGATAAGATGCAAAAATGTTAGAAAAAAGAGAATCAGAATGCGTAGAAGGAAGGTTGAATAACGATTAAGGAATCGAAAAAAGATTGCAAGAAAGATTATAGATTTTCAGAGAAACTAAAAAGAAATAATACAAAACCCAAGCTCTAGTGAATGAAAATTGAAGAATCCGCAATGAAAAAGTTGAACGAAAAGCTCCTTGATGCATAAAAAATTGAAGTAGGAAATTAAAAAAAGAATCCGCAAGAGCTCATACACGCATGCAGAGAGCATCTTGTGCAGTTCTTTTAAGTGGCCAATTCAATGATGATGAAATCGAATTATCCTCCCATTCTTGCTAGCCTAATCCCTCTTGTTTTCTCGTAATCTCTCCCAATATTCCCAAATTCAGTCCTGTTCCTCAATGGCAGAAAAATCTTATTTTCTCCATGTTCTTCATGTTATTTCTAGCCGGTTAGCAGAAATAGCATGAAGAAATGGAGAGAAACGAGAATTTTCTACCACTAAGGAACAAAACGCAATGAATTTCAATTGTAATGAGCCGAATTTCTACGCATTTCCTCATTTTCATTACAATTCCTCGAACTCTTCCGGATATGCATGATCTCTAAAATTCATTTTTCTGTGAGCTAATAATATTTTCACGGGCCATTGTAAAATTTCCGACTAACCAAATCAGCATATAATTCGCGCGTATCCCAGGCGGCACTGCAGAAATGGGGCGTGAAAATTTACGAAGGAAACTAAATAAGTAGAATAATGTGCTCAAGAGACCACATCTGAAAATGACAGAAACTTTCGAGAAACAGAAGTTTTATGAGGAAAAAAGATGAGTGATATAAAACGCTCCAAACAAATTAGAGGAACTCGCTTTATGGGAAAACTCTAACCACTTATCGAAGAACGAGCCAGGAGAACTAGCTGGAATTTTCGGTTCCAAGGAAGCTTTTCCAGAATGTGGAGTTTAGAAAGGTTAATGAGCTAAAAGTCAACTGGGTGGCGAGGACTTTTCTTTTTTATTCACTATCTCTTATTTGAGAAATTGGTAAGGAAGGACATGTGAGTTCAACTTCGGAACTCATTAAAATTAGTGATAAATGCTATTGGATTTGATGAGTAACTGGCTTTGAAGTCATAGACCTCCCACTAGAGTTCTTTGCACTGTATCGTAGCCTGCTTTCAACCTCCTATCTATCTTTTATCATAAAGCGAGAGATCAGGACATCGTCATTGCGTTTCAGAGAATGAGTCAAGCTTGGAATTATAAATGAATTAATGCAAGAACCATTAATATGCTACGTTTTATTAGTAAAAGCTTGTTGCGCTTACTAATTCACTACTCAAATATCGCGATACGTTAGGTTAACGAATGTGGGAGTCCAGTTTGAACGAACTCCCTCATTTGTGCAAAAGAAAATTTGCCATGCATTATCTCGAGAAAAAACACGTGAAAATAGATGTTTCAGAAAAAATGAAGTGTCTAATAAGAAAATACACGTAGACGTTCGTTTTTCTTTTCCAGAAGACGACGAGTCCTATTAAAACGGGAAGTGAAATGATCTATTTTAGATTGTCAAATATGCAAAAAAAATCTCAATTTAACAAAAATAAACCGCTATTTTAAAAACTAACAAGATATGATAAATTTCATTACGAGAAAAATACTTAAGGTCAAAAAATTGTATGGAAGTTGGTATATCAAAACAAAAGCCTCGAATTTTGATATATGAAATCTAGGCTTCTCTAAAATTAAAAAAAAAAAAAACGGATTTTCGATTTTTGCGAAAAATACTCTGTACCATTGCTTTCTGCTAAATTCCTTAAATGAGATGGGTTTAGTTCCTTTTCCAAGAATACCGCGCTCATCTAACCAAACATTGAGCGGAGGGGAAATTATTAGAGATTCGGATGGATGGGTAAAATAAAAGACCTAATTTTTAGGTCCCCGACATAGCTCCTTCCTTTCAAAGTCCTTTCATGCAAAATACAATGTTTTCAGAGGGGTCTAGATGAAAAATCGCGAAAATATCGTGTATTTTGAGATGGTCCAGAGAAAAAGTGCGCTCGTCGTAATTTTCGACTCTTGGAGCGTGTCATTAGGGCGAAAACTCGAGTTGCCCCGCGCCGAGTTCGAATTTGGCTAATAAAAAATATTTGTCATTTTTTTGCGTGATAAGGAAAAGCGCAAGAAAACTCGAGATAGAAGGGAAAATTTTATTTGGGTTCAAAAGAAGCATTTTTGAGAAATTTTCCTACATCACAAGCAATTTGTTGTAAAAGTTTAGCTTGAATACTCGAAATCTGAGCTTCCAATTTCCAAGAAGATCATTCATCCATGACATAGAGTTCGATGATTAAAAACATACTTGAATAATTCACGACAAATTTAGCGATTCCGAGAAAAAACATTTTAACTTTTGCGCTGATTGAGGAAAAATGCTACTTTATCTGAAACTCTTGCTGAGATATTAGAAAATTCACTTATATTTATGTGTCGTCAGGGCACGAGTCTCTTACTCAATGCTGAAGAATAGGCGGATAAAACGGATCGAATATAACGAAAATCTATCCGCCTCTATGCGTGTTGCCGAAGAATCATCGCTATTTGAAATGCCGAGAAACCGATGGATGTGATGTCGCTCCACTCTTTTTCGGGGCGATTTTTAGAGTCTGCGATATCAACGAATTCCTATGAATTTCTAAGATCGACGATTATTCAAAAGGTCAAAATACTTGAGGTCGAAAAATGGCTTGAGATAGAGAATTTAAAATTTGCTCTAGTCGGAAATTTTGAGGTTCACATTCTCTTGAGGTCAGATTTAAGATAACCTGAGAAGATTTTTAGATCGAAATTTTCTTGAAGTAAAAGATCGGAAAAATTGGAACAGCTATTCTGAATCCTATTTTTCAGTTTTTTAATGATATTTTTGCTCTAGGGCTAATATTAGGAAGTTAGACTAGAAAATTTGTATTTTTTTCTCTGAAGGTTGCACTTTTTACGTATCAACAAGAGTGTCTTGGCTATAAAAGGAAAGGCTCGGACTGAGTTTGAATTCGAAATTTCAACAACTTGAGTTTTGCGACGGGATTTCATGCTTCTCACGCCCAACATTTTTCCGAGTCGAGTTCAAAAACACTCGAACGAACAAAACGTGAAATGTTGGAGATTTTTAATGAAATTCGGGGAAGTCACAATTTGAGAAAGCTGGATAAATAAAAGAGTTCAGGCAATAGAAAGAAAATCAATGTAATCTTTATCCAAGCCATGCTAAAAATTCTCAGGTTAGCTATAGATTTGATTATCGAATGATTCCTCGTAAAAGACATTTCATACAATAAGTTAGAAGAAAGCAAAAACAGGCTACGTGCGATACAGCATGACTGCCCCAAGAGAAGGGAGATTCAAAGGCGATCCTGAACTGTGATATTGAAACCTCGGGTTTTTATATCGTAGGCAAAAACTCGAGAAGCTTGATTCTATCGTTTGTCTTCACAATTTCTTATCAACTGATAAGATTAAATAGGGGGATAATGAAAAATTGAAAACCAAAATTACAATTAAAAGAAGCCCTATTAGGAGATGAACTTTAAAGGAACAACGACAGTTTCAAAAATCAAAATATTCACTCCTCTTTTTAGTATGATAATCCTCCATACATTAGATCAAACACTGTATCTTTAATGATGATAAGATAAGTATAATTAATTTCAATTGAAAGTAAGTAACAACGATACAGAACAAAATACCCTAATAGGAAATCCACTCTAAAGAAGCAGCTTTGAAACGAGATTTATTATTTTCTGTTCGAACTCGAACTCGCTTTTCCTTCCCTTTTATGGGTCTGAAGCAATCGAGAATGCGACAATGAAATAATGGAATAAAACGACTGGGATACGACGCAAATGTTCCTCCTCAAAACGGACCCAATTCCAGGAAATCGCCTAACAAATCCTTTGGAATTTGAGATTTTTGAAATTTAATTGCAAATCACATGATTAAATTTTTTCGGAGAATAAGAATGGTCATGCGATTGTTTAAGGAGTAGACAATTCAGTTTTGTAGGGAAAATAAGAGTTGTGAAAAAATTTCTCATGGTGATTTTTTGATCAAAAACGAATTATGAGATTTTTTGAAGATGGACTTAAGAATGTATAGCCTAAAAATCCTTGAGAAATTCACCGTAGTTGTCTTGAACGCGAATTTTCGAAGCCACTTTCCTGTTCAAAAGATCAACTTTTTCTAATAATGCGACAAGCGTATTAGCTTCGATAAGAAAATCCGCAATTTCCTGAAAACATAAAACCTGGATAATCATGTTTTACGCAACTTGGCATACGATCGCCTTACGTATGAAGTTGCATAAACTGAAAATCTTTATATATGCAAACCGGATATTTCCCCTATTCTTATCACATGATAAGAGATTATGGTTTAAAATTCTGTTTTAATCTTCCGGAAATAGTGAATTTGGTCGGAAATATCTAGTCTGAAAGATAACTTTGGGGTTTCAGATTAAAAAACGCTGACTGTATTATAAAATATAGGGCCTAAAGATTGGCTAGGATAGTTTTTGTGAAAAAACCCTTCTCATGCCTGTGGATAATATGTCTGCCATGTTTACGGATAGCAAAATTTAAGCGCGACTCATCTGATGCATGACACAATTTATCATCTGAGGGGAATAGGCATCAAGAGATAAAAAGGCGTTGAAATGTTATTTTCAGCATTTTGAGAATTAGGCGCTGGAATGTTCGTGAAATCGCAAAACAAAAAACGAAAACGTAAATTTATCGGCTTTGAATTTGTAAAAATCTCATATTTTAGGAAAAAATAACCGTACAGATAGGTGGAAGTGCAAGAATATACGAATTTTTATCAAATTTTGAAGAAAGTCTCGCATTTTAACAAACTAACAATTAGGTAAGTTCGAAATAATAATACACTGAATTCTTTAGAAAGCAGGAAGTAAAAAGTTATGAAAAATAATCATAATTGAATGTGAATAAAATAAATGATAGAGTAGCAACAACAGCCAGGCTTCGTATAGGGTAGTTTTCGTAAATAGGTATTATTTCAAAATACCCCAACCGTTTTTACAAACCTATTCCATAACACAGCGAAAATACAAACTACTTAAACTCTAAAAGGGCTGACCTAATAAAATACCGAAAAGCTAATTATTCGTTTGTGAAATGAAGTCTGGGGCTGGAATGACTAAAATAGGCGTTTTCACTAATTATTTATTTTACTTCGAAATCTTATAAAAAATAAACAGGAGATTTCTATTTTCAAAGCTATTTTCCCTTTTTACTTTTTTCTATTGCATCCTTTTCATTCTTTCATATACTTTTATTCACTTCGCTTGTCGTTTACATGCAAATTGATCATTTCGCGTCACTTTTTTTTTTAAATTTTATTTATTTTCTCGATTTTTCATTTTTTCGAGTTTTAGATGAAACGAAAGGCTTCTAACGATGGTACGAAGGGTAAAAAGGCGAAGGAGGAGTCGGAAAATCGAGAAGATTTGAAAAGTCCGCCGAAAATCCAGGAAGAAGAGAACCTGCTCACAGCGGGTGCACTCAATAATGAGGTAGTTTTTGAAAAAAATATTTTGAAGGCCATCATCCCGAAAATTTGTATTAGTAAAAATTTGACAAAATCAATAGAAAAATTTCAGATCATTAAGATGCGCCACGTCCTCGACAAATCCAAGCGATCTCTCACGCTGAAACTCGTCAGGAAAATCAAGGAAATTAGGAAAAATGTAAAATTTTCTTCAATTATTTCCAATCATACTTCTTCAAAATCAAAAATGTCTGTACTTGCACTTGCCCTCGCCCCGCGAGTGTGATTTTTTCTAAATTTCAAAGAATGCAATCAATTTTAGAAAAACAAATTTCAGAAGAAAGACGCCGACTCCGACAAAAGTAAGATGAAAATCAAGCGTTTTGATGAGGAGCTTACTGCAATCAAGGTATTTCACAATTAGCGTAATTAGAAGATTTTAAATTACAGTAATTATCATATCCAAATTACAATAATCCTCAATTTTTCAGTCAATCGACAAAGATTCTGTCACGAAATTCGCGCTGATGAATAAGAAAACGCTGATTCAGTTGAATATTACGGTATTTTTCATTTTCAATTTTCTTTTTTCTAAAATTGAGTTTTCAGGACAAAACTCCCGCTGTTGAAAGGGTCACTTACAAATTGGTTCATGAAAAGCCGCTGGTCGAGGCGGTCAAGGCTTATCGGTATTTTTTTTTATGTTTCTATTTTTAATTTAATTTTTTAAAATCCTTATCTTTATTTTTTATTTAATTAATTTCTTTTATTCTTTTAATTTCGATTTTCCATTTTTCAGTTCCAAATACGAAATGTGGGAAACGACCACCGCTTATTTGCTGCAAAGATTCGGGAAAATCAACGCGCAGGTTTTTTTCTTGATTTATTTTTGTTTATTTTTGAACTTCAGAAGAAAGCTCAGGAACTGTTGGCGGCGTCAAAAGCAGAGCCTGAAAAGGTACCTTCTGAAGATTCGAAAAAGTCGAAGGCGGTGAAGAAAGAAAAGAAGGAACCTGAAAAACTGACAACTTCAAAGGCTGATGAAGAGGTAATTTATAAACGGATCATTTTTATGGGAAAAAGCTTTTTCATGATTTTAAAATTGTCATATCTTTCTTGAAAAATTGATTTTCAGACCCCCTCTGAGCCAAGTATTTCCGACGTCTCAGATGCTGACCAATTTGATGAGGAATCTGGAGATGAAGTTCTTGAAGATGAAGACGTACAAAATGAAGAGGAGGGAGATACTTTATCTGACGACGACAATCTGGATTCTGAAGCGGGCAGGGACGTGGAGGACGTCGAATTGGGAAGCGATTCTGACGAAGAGCAGGAAGCTGAAATGGTCGAGAAGAGAAGGAGATTGGTAAGCGCTTTATTTTTCTAAATTAAAAATATGGATTACGACATTTAAAAATGTCTATTTGCACTTTTGAGATAGAAAATTGAAGAAAGACCATTACTTTTCTGAGGAAAATAAAGAAAGATTTTATTTTTTAATCTTTTTTAAATATGGACTTTTAGCTCCTCGGTATCGCTGGAATTGAAGAGAGAGTGGAAAGAGTGCAGAAAATCGAGAGAAAAGAAGAAAAAGCGAATTCAAAAGATGTCATCAACAAAGTCTTGCAGAGAACGATTCAGGAAATTGTGAGATTTGCTTTTTATTTTTTATTTATTTTTATTAGGTCGACTAATAAGTTCATGAAATTTTTAAATTAGCATAATAGTATCCTTCTTATTTTCAGTCAGAGAAAATGAATATAGTATTGAAGTTGGAAAGTTTAAATTTTTCAAATTCTTACAACTTATTGAACGACACAATACTCTCTTATTCCAGCCTATCTCCCTGAAGAAAGTCGGAAAGCAAGCTCAAATGAAGCAGTCAACCAAGGCCCCGATTGATATCAGCAAAATCAAGAAGCCCACTTTCGACATCGTCGATAGCTCAGAGGTAAAATTACTGACTTTTGATTTTTTTTCTGCAAAAATTAAGAATTATGGTCCCTTGTAGTTCCCACCCTCTTTTTCTTTTTCCATATTATTTTTCAAAAAGAGAGCGGGGAACTACAAAAGGATGGTGATGGAAAGGGGGTGGGAACTACAGTGGGCCAAGAATTATTTCTTTTTAATTAAAAAAATCAGCAGAATCTTCATTTTTAATTTTTGCACAAATTTTCAGGCAGTGGTTCGTCGATTGGACGATTTGAAGGACTCGGAAAGTTCGGAAAAATCTGGAAAGCCGTCAAAGAAGAAAAGCAAGAAAGTCAAGGCGGATAATGTAAGGGGGGATTCCTATGAATTTTCTTATTTCCTATCGAGGATTGCCTAAATTGGCTCAAATTTTATGGCGAACTATTTTTGCAAGGAAATTTTACTATTCGATGTTTTGTTGGTTCTGAAAAATCAATTTGTTAGAAAATGAAAATTTCAGTCCTCATTTCTGCAAGGAATCCTGACGCAAGCAGACACGGAAAAACGCTCTGAGATGGTACACCCGTCGTGGGAGGCGAAGAAGAAAATGAAGGAAAAGATGAAAGACGCCCAACCGAAGGGGAAGAAAATCGTTTTCGATGATTAGGCACAAATTTGGAGTGCATTATCGTTTACATTTTTAAACATTTTATCATTATATAAGATGTACTTTTGTCTTCAATGATAAATCAAGATTTTGGCTTATCATTTAAAAAAAAAACGTTTTTGATTATTAGTAAACTGATAGTATCGTTTTTTACCTTTGTCAGATTTAATCATTTAGGAAAAAGATAACTTGCCTATATGATAAGTTAAAAATGATAACTTATAGATTTTTAAAGAAAACCTTTAAAATTTTACGAATCCATAGACTTCTATTCACATTGTTGTTGATTTATTTGTTACTATATCACTTCGGTTTTGTTAACGATAAAAATCTCTATACGAAAGAATATTAGATTTCTTTGTTTTGAAGCGACCATTAACATTAGCTGAAATCTAATCGCATGTTATAGCATAGGCCCAGAAACTGGCTGGGGTGTTTCCGACAAATACTCAGTCCATTATCAATTTATCTTTATCATCATTCGTTCTTCGTCCTGGAGGCATTTCTCTCTTTTTTCTCTATCTGTTTGACTTACTATTTCTCTTCTCTCTTTCTTTCCCTCTCCAATTTATGTACTCCCTCATTTTTCTGGTCATCATTTACATGTGCGCTGTAATAAGAGCCTTGAAGAGTGTCTTGCAAGAACAAGTGAGAAATAGTGTGGAAAAAGAAGAGATCTAGGGAAAATCTCAAAAGATATTTCTGCTTCTCTGAAAACTCTTTAACTTTACTATTCTTCTCTCTCTCTCTCTCTCTCTCTCTTTCCTTGGTACTTTGACATTTTTCATTGTCACAAGCAACGTCTAATCCCTCATATTAGCACATCTGTGTTGAGTTCAAGAATTCGAAATGCCCAGTCGGAATTTTCGAATCTATTCTTTACATTAATAAAAAAAATCTTGCACGCGATAGCATGGAAATTCTTTAATTTAAAGCTTGGTCGTCAAAGTTAAGAATTCATATTTTCAGACTAGTTTTCAAAATAGATGTTCCATTGAAGAAAATACTTGCAAGAGTTGATTTTGAAGTATTTCAACCACTTTTCATCCTCTATTCTTCGACACTAAATGATCGATTTTCTGAACGAGGAAAAAGAAACCCATACGATTTCGTATTCATGAGAACGATCCCACTCTTCGGGATGAAATGTGTGGTTTTGAAATTTCTCATTTCTTTTTCGTCACTCGTTTTTCTACACTATTTTCTATTATCTTTTCCATTATCGGCTCTCATTTACTGCTAATTTCATTTGAATGGGGCAGAGAATTTCTTTCTCGTTCTACTTCTAATTATATTCTTTCTTTCTCTATCCTTAATTCTCTTCTTTCCCTATACTATTTTCTTTTTCTGCTTCTTTTTCTTTCGCTCTCTCTCTCTATATATATTTCGACCTCAGTTTTCCACCAGGCAGTGTTCCTTTGGCTACTTCTTGGCATTGTTGACTCTCAACCTCGTTTTAATTAAGGAATTTTAGTTAAGTATTAAACTCCATTTCTTTTTTTGATTGAAGTTGCATCAAGATCTGGAGATTTTGCATCTGGGGAAGTTTTCTTTCCAAATATTTCATCACCCAAAACCTAACGAAAAAGCTTCCTCGTCTCGCATTTTTGCACTTTTCTAGTTTTAACATTTAACTGAAATTCGTCAAAATTTTTGCTATCTGTACGAAATTCACAAATAGAATGTTTGTTCAATGAAATAACAAGTTTTGTTACTTCCTGAAATTTCTTTCAGAAACATTAAAAATTCTTCTAGATTCGTGAATGCTTCCTTACAACTTTGTAACCTCTTGTAACCTCGTTTCTTCAAAATTTTCCTACTGCTAACCCGCATGCCACGGTGATTTTGCCAGTCCTCAGGTCGCATAGCCGAGCTCGTGAAATTCGATATCCTTCATCAAGCTTCAGGCTCTTTGCGTATCCTTAGATTCCATATATCCTAGACGACTTTCTTGATTCACGATTCATAATGGGATTAGAGAAACTGATACCCAAGAATATTTTTGATCAATATTTTGTTCAGATAATTAGGGCTTTTATGACGTGTACTTCATAATGATATTGATCATTTTTCATCATAGGCAATTTTTAACGTGCTTGCTATTGATCGACTCGTTATTTTGACGTTCAAATTTTACATCGTCCACAAAAATTTTGATCTCTGCGTTTTACACCGCTAAAAATTTCGTATATCTTATCCGGATTTCTTTGTCTATCCCTCATAATGCGATTATCTTGCAAAGGAAAATTCCTCGTCTTCACTTCCTTTTCAACAAAATTTATTTAAAATCGATGAAATGTTATTCGCTATTTTCGATATAATTTCTTGAATTCAATTAATAGAATGTTTGTCTCATTATGTATTGAGCTTTGCGACTTTGTTCTCTCTGAACCATGCACTATTTCGTCGGCTCTTATTTCCCGCATTTCTTACTATTCCCTAAAGAGACTATCTTTTTCTTTTTATCTCAATTTCACAAGCTATTTCTTCGTTTTCCGACCCTTTTCCTTTTCCTCCATCTGCCACATTCGCATCACACATCTTCTACTTTATCCATCTTCATGATACTTATCGATTTCACCCGGATTTGACATTTTCTAGGCGGGGCCTTTTATCCATAAAGTACTTACGAATTTACTGATTTGAAAATCTGCTCTAACGCCAAATTCTAACAATCTCTTCCATAAATATTATCCTTCGAGCAGATTTAAAAAAAAATGATTTCCAAGTTTTCCTTTCAATATTATCGATCTCACCCGAATTTGACTTATTTGGGGCGGAGCTCTTTGTTTTTGTGATTGCAATTTCATAGCATAGTCTTTTTTAGATGAGCTTCGAGAAGAAGATCTATTTCGAAGAAGCCGACCATCCTCCGCTTTCGTACTATTGCCGAGAAGACGAAGAGAAATTGCCGCTGAAGAAATTGCCATTTCAAACGCCTAATCCGGAAGGTTAGTTTGGAAAAAAAAATCGCGTCGAACTTTGCAAGAATATGACATTTTACAAAGTTCTGCATAATTTTTAGCAACTACCATATGATCAAACTTGACGGAGCCCTTCTCTTTTCAATATTCTTTCTTAGTCTCGTTCTCTTCTTTATCTCTAACTTTGATTTCCGTCATAAGTAGCTTCAATTTTTCACATTTTTTTAAGAATGGCTAAAGGCTCCCGAATTCGTTCCCCGGTCGAGGCAACACCAGCAACTGGCGGATGCATTTTCATCACCGGACGAGCCTTCTTCGTCAAGTGGCTATGAAGATTCAATTGAGTCTCCACCCGCGCAGAATTTCCCACCTCACGTTCAAAACGTTCATCATCCGAATATGCCTGAGATTCAATACGCTCCGTTCAAACCGGGTAGGTATTTTATTCGAGTTCAAAATTTCATCCGTAATCTGATTCTGGGCCATTTCGCATGTATTCGTATGAATGCAAGACATCCGGTTTCTCAAGTCTTCGTCTGACACGTATGAGTTTACAAGTGCATAGGACAAAGAAAATTCAGATTCAACACACATTTCATGTTCTAGACTTCAATATCTGTGCTTATGTCAAATTATTATGATTCCACACATTCATTAAATTCTGCTTCAGCCCTCTTGCCACACCCGTTTGTTGCACCCGCTCATGCACTAGCGATGTCCGGCTTTGCACCAGCACCAATATCCTCACCACTGACTGCACCAATGTCCTTGCCTCCCCCACATTTGACTGCAATCAGTGGGTTGATGGCTCCGCCTCTTCCTCGTCCTGCCTTACCCCAGCAAACGCCTTCTGTCGGTCCGCTTTCGTTCCTGCCACCCGGTTACTCCGCCAATATCACTAATATCAATCGTAAGAAATCGGTTCTTTCATTAGTTACTAGTAACAGAAGAGCTTGCCTTGTATTGTCTGTCTTGAAAATAAAAGAAATGGCCATGATTCTCAATCTGTCGCTACTTTTAAACTCGAAAAATTGAAACCCGACCATCTTCCTCTGATTATGAAGTTGATTTTCTCTAAATCGGCTATAAAATGAGATCATTAGATCATGGACTTCTATTACGTCTACTCTGCCTGGCATATGCTTTGTGCAAATGTTATCGATTATCCCTTGCTCTTCACGATCTCAACCATTCTTCACGAGCCTTCCCTCTCTGGCTAATCTTTTTCCTCCAACCTTCTTTCAATTTTACACTTGAGCGCTAAGCGTCCTTCGTTCATTTTTGCTCCGATTTCCGCGTCGGCCCAAGTGACACACGAAAAATGCCGTCAGGTTGAGTTGACAGGTCCGACGAGGCGCTCGGCTTTCATTTCTCAACGTTTCTGAAGAATCTTCGAATTTTTTAATCCGACGGAGTTTTACTGATTTGATCAATAGTTTCATTCATCTTATCCAAGGTTTTCTTCATCTTATGCTGGTCATGCAATGTCAATGATATTGAGCGTCAGTAGTTTTAGTTAAATCGACTCTTTGGACTATGAAATGCATTTTCAGCTGGCATCGGACCTCCGATTCCTGCGATCGTTTTGAAGAAAAGAAGGCGAAGACGCAATAAGCAGCACCACACGAACTCGATGGTTATCGGCGATTCGGGTATCCTAATGAATTTCAAGAAATAGAGATTATGAAACCAATTCAGAGAGCCCGGCTTCCTCATCTCAACCTGCCGACTCAAATGAATGTGGCAGCGTGGAAGATCTGAATCGGGAGGCGAAAGTTTGCATGAGTCTAACAAATTTGAAAATATCCCAAAATTCAGGAACTCTCAGGAGAATGCGGTTCTGCATTGGGCGGATCATGTCCCGATCTAACTGAAGAACAACTCCAGATGTGGGATGACTACTTGGTAAGCATTTTCTTTATATCCTCAAGAAAAATAGTAAATTTAGTACGAGGCTGCCAACAGTCAGACGAAATCTATTCACGAAGAGTCGCATGAAAATGGGAAGAAAGCGGTTGATTACGAAATGGTGAATCCGGTGCTGAGGCAGATCGCTGAGCAGCAACTCGATGGAATCAGCAATCCAGCGATTCGAGATCTGGATCGACAGTTGAACGGTGAATTCATCGGTCGAAGTGTGATTTTGAAGCAGAGATTTAGGAAATTCCATGACTTCTTCCGTAGTGATGCAGAAATTGAACGACACCAGGAAGCACGACCTGGATGGAGCTACTGAGCACAGTCTCGCATCGGAAATGGAACAGCTGAATTTCAGGCCCGAGATCACTGTAATTACCTTGACCTTTATCTGAAGATCGAAAGTTATGACTTCAGCAATACGGTTACCCTCAAATCGGTGATCCGAACCGAGTCCAAATGACGACGTACTCGAATAAGGGAGTCATCGACACTATCGTCGTCGACAAGCATAGATTGAGAAGGGTGAATAAATGTTTCACACTTGTTAAATTTATTCTGTCGATTTGCAGTACGGCAACGATGACCGATGCGAACAGGACTCGATCGAAGGAATGACGATCACCGTAAATGCGTTCGATGCTTGCGAGGTTAGGAATTAAACAAATCTATTGACTGATTGCAAATATTCATGAAAACTATTGCTTCGGGGTCCAGAATGATAATCTATAAAATACGAAATTAGTTTTATGATGCAATTTCAGGATCTTAGCTTATCCGATTTCGAGTGCCAACCGACTCGATTCGAGAAGATCCACAACGCCATCAAAACCCACGGTCAAATGTACACCGACCTGCGACCGCCCGACAGAGTCTGCTGTTCTATAATGTGAAGCTATTGAATTTCATAATTATTCTTTGACATTTTAGTCATTTTGTTACGTTATTTTCTCGCTCATCTTTGACACTTTCATGCGTGTGTAAAATAAAAATGATTTTCTCACGGAAAATTTGCATACATTTTCTCGACTGTTGCACATAACAACAAATTTATGGATTATAGTTCCATTTTTGTAGTTATATTTTCAGCTTCTAATTCGGAATATCAAAAATTCCGATCATTCCTGTTCCATCTTGTCTATCAAAGCATCATTTCTCATTCATTAAATTTTACATCATTTATTGAACCCCCAGACTAGAGTACTTTATTTCTAAATCGGGACGGTATAATCTATGTCAGGCGCTGATGTATCTGGCGACGCATTCGGGGTGGTAGACGTTGACGAGGGAGGAAGATGCGGGTGTAGTTGGACGTGATCGGAGGCAGCAACAGCAGGTAGCGTGCGTCCAGCAGCACGTGATACACGAAGTCCAGCGTCTGCTCTTGCTGCTTGTTGTTGGATGAGTGCAGTTGAAAAAATTCAATTTCAGTAGCAAAATCATTGGTATCGTTTGATAAGTTCGCGGACTAAAGAGATTTTCTATGAAAAGTAAAATTTCGGTGCGTGACTGTCGAAAAGATTGATAAGATCAAATAATAACTTTGTAAATCTTGTTGATTTTCGCTAGTGGATTGAGCCATGTTACTTGAATGGAAGAGCAGAATGAAGAAAACTTGCACAGAACACTTCAGACAGCCGAAAAAGACCATGGTCGAACGGGAGATGATTGGAATAATCTGTCATTTTCTTGACAAATTTCTGATCATGCACAGAATGAAGATCAACATGGCACTAATTTCTGCAGAACCTACCTTCAAAGCTTTGAGAACTGTCGATTTTAGACTGAAGAAGTCGGTAATAATGGAGATTTTACGTCATGGTATGCTTTTCAGTAATGTAAGCGAATTTTTCATGTCAGCGAAAAAAATCGGTTTTATTCGAACTGATGCAAATAGAGATCATAAAAATTCTTTACATTTGTGAAAAATGATCAAATATTGGATAGCTGATGATCTGCTCGAAAGAAACTGAATAGGGATTTTCAATCGATCATCACCTTGATAAAGACATTCAAGGAAAATTGCACATTGAAAATGATATGTCTCGATAAATATACAGGATACATAACACACATTTTTCGTACGAAATTCCGAAATTTTACATTTTATGCGAGTTCAAGAAATTCGTGGCAAGTAAGGTTTGTAGCAAATTTGGTATGAATTATGAGATTTTCTAACCGTAATTTTTCATTAAACTATGAAAAGCTCAAAATTTTCTACTCTTCTTCTATGTTGATAAGTTCAAATGCATGAAGTATGAAATCACCGTAGTATTGTGAAACTTTAGAGAACAACGTATTCGTTTTAAACCCATAATTTTGTAGAATTCGAGCGATTCAGATTCAGACGAAATGTACTATATCTTCGTTAATAGTTGATGGAAGAATACTCGTTTCTCTGAAGTTCAAAGATAAACGCTTCAAATCAATATCACTCATCACAATTAAGCAATTTAGCATCTAGAGAAGCTTAAAGTATTGCTAAATCTAACAGAACTACAAGCCCAGACTTCGATTTATAAGATCACTCTCAAGGACAATTTGGATAATTCGTAACTTCGTTATCTATACTTATAATGGTATAGGACAAGGTAGAGATCTTTTCTCATGCTTTTTCTTAGGCTACTAACTGTAAGTACCGAATTACCCTGGTTGCCCTTTCAAGAGGGTAAACTTCTATTATTATTATGTAATTTATCGGTGCTAAAGGTTATTTATTTTTCCACTATTAAAATATTGCACTTGCTTCAAATCAAATGTCCCTACCGAGTCTGTCCGCAGTTTAACCTCATAGTTCCGTTTCCGACAAAACACGTTGAAAAAGTTGTCGACACTCGATCTGATAGCCTTGATTCGCAGCGTGTAGATGAAGGGGTTCACAGCCAGTTTGAGCATTACCTGGAAATCCATAACACTTTTCGAAAACTCCCAACTTGTCCTTTCAAAGTAATATTTCATAAACAAAGAAAATCGATTTACTTTAGGATGTAGGGATACAATTTTTCGTGAAAAAGGGATTTCGATTTCTCGAAATTATAAAAATGGAAATTTTCTGGAGAAAGCTTTTACTTACCAAAAAATTAACCGTAGATCCGAGGAACATCCCAAGATAAAAGCTTATCGACTCTTTGTAGATAAATAAACAACCTTCATTGCAAACCTGAAAATTATACATTTTCAAAAAAAAATACAAAACAAAAAGACTTACCAAAACGAAATACAGAACGCAAGCGCCCCAACTCAATGAGAATGTCGAAACGATGAGAAGAGTCGTCCAAACCAGCTTCAGTTTCGATTGAACGTTAGAGCGACGGACTTTCAGTTTTCTGAAAGTCGCAGATATGCTTCAAAAATGTTTCTTTTGACCCCTTTAGATTTGTCTGCTATAACGAATTTAAAAAGAACAATTGAAAAGTCAGCAAATTTATAGAGTAGATGAAACGTTATTCGATAGTAATCTTTTTGTTAAATTATGCGTTATTTTAACGTACTTATTCTTTATAATAGAAAAGAATGCTGAATGCTAAGGTTTATGTCTTCAATAAATATCTCACCGCTCATTGATCGACATTTCGAATTCTGCTCTCGCTTTGAGTAATTTACTCAAAATCAGTCCGTAAATCAGCAGAGTCGTGATTAAAGGCGGCATGAAAGTCAGGAATATCGTGACTCGGAACGGTAGTCTATTATAGAATTGCATGACACAGGCTGGATGTCTCAGGCCGTCATAGGGATCTTGGACGAACCTGAAATTTGAAACTTTAAGTACAGAACAAAATTTTAACTCTCACCAAATAGCAACGAAAATGATGGGAATGATCCATAAGCTCAATATAATCAGTCGTATCCGCCTCGTGGTCACCATTATCTAGAAACTTTTAAGGTGTGCTTGAATTTGGAAAATTTTCCTGACTTTGTATTTTAGCGGCCAATACGTGCCGAAGAACTGATTTATCGCCAGCGCGAATAGATGCAAGTCGGAAGTCAGCATTCCGGCGATTCGAAACATTTCAAGATAAGCTGTAGGACACTGCGTCGTACGTACTTGGCCGAGGACGACGGGTAGGAAGGAATTTACTACTAGACCTAAAAATTATTCAATTTCTATTGTATTAAAATCTGTTATAAATTGATAAATACAGGTACTACTGAAAACTTCTCCGAATATTAGATTTGATAAATTTATAGCGTTTTTTTTAATTTTTAAATATTTACTTACCGCATATCAACAACGACGCAGCCCACATATCCGCAGCAGCTAAGGACACGCACAATTTGAGGTAAGGGGAAATAGGTTTCGAAAGATAAGGCGCTGCCAACACGATAATGCCATTGCCGATTATCGCGAACTGCAAATTTGAATTTTTATAATTCTGCAAAAATGACCTACCAATAAAATCACTATCATAACAGGTATCAAATATGTGTAGACGGCCTTTGTGAATTCGACTTGCTCCTGTATGTGCGGTGGTATTGTACCGTTCATGGTTCTGAAATATTGATTTTTGAGATAGGCTTCACGGTATTCACTTAGAAGTTGATTTTTAGTTTATGATTTACGATGAAGCACGATACTGTTTGGAGTACTTGAAGGAAATACTAGTAAATGAAATTAAAATGCATAGAAAGTTTGCATAAAATTTGAGAAAGTTCAGAAACCACGTGCTGGAAAATTCACATAGAGTAAAGAATCGAAAATTCGCAAACATAAAAACAAAACAAAGCGAAAGACCCGAATTCTTGCTCTTCGAAATCTCAATCTTGAATCAAAAAAATCATCCAAAATCTTCTTTGTCGGCAACATTTCGTTCAAAATAATACAAACTTGCTAAATTGATGATACGTGAACTGAATGAACTTCAAGAACCAATTGGAAGAAGAATGAAAAATGCAAACATGAAACAAAACAGAAGGTGCAAATTTTCGATTTTCCAATTCTCCAAGTGCGAAGTGTAAGGAATGAAAAGAGCCACCACCATTCATTTCGACACATCGTTTACTTTGTCATGAAGAGTTGCCAGCAAACAATGATCATATCAGCGCCAGTGAGATAATGAAAGATAAAGAAAGGCTGGATAGCCTAGATAAAAAGATGATAGATGATAGGGAGTATTAAAGAGTCATTAAAAATCAAGATATCAAGAATCTAATAAAAATATGGATCGAAAAGGTGATTTATGAGCAAAAAGTTTGAAAAATTGAAAATTTTTTGAAAATAATGAAAAGCGATATAAAAATTAAGATAAAAATAATCTAGAAAGTTGAGAGGGCGGAAAGAAAGAAACAAAAACCGCTCTCCGCCAGAAGTAAAACGCTGGAGAAACATCCAAACATCTAGCTAGCAGCTGATGCTCGAAATCAGGACGGGAAGAGTTTCTTCCGGAAAGATAGTTTTGGAAGATGAAGAGAGTTAGAGAAAAGGAATAGAGAAATAGTATGGATAAAATGAGATAGTCAGAGAGGAAATACAAAGAAAAGTCAGAGAACACAAGAAGATACGTTACCATTTGTATCAAAGATAATGATGTAATAATATAAATTTGGGTTAAAACTATTGAATATTTTAGACTTTTCGTAAAATCAATCTAGATAGAAAGAATAAAAATACGAACTATCAGAAGGAGCTGAATTCAGAGTAGTTAATGGAAGGAAATTAGAATTTTCTGAAGATGAATAAAAACGTTGCATATTTTAATTTTTCTAATCTATGAAATAAAGCAAACAGGAACAGATAAAAATCCCGAAAATGTGCTCGGATGAAGTTTACCCAGAAAATCTTTGATGGTCTAACATCACTTCTGAAATTCGCCGTCTCAAATTTGACGTGCAAAAACTAAGCAGGATTTCCGGAACAAGAATATCCTCCTTTCTTTCTAACTATAAACTGACGGAAGATCTAACTTGCGTGATAAGGGACCATCATTTACTCGCCTAAAGTGCGTTAAAATAATTTACTATTTTTTACATGAGGAAATTTGATTTGACTACTCAACGTTTGGAGAAAGCAACTTTGTGACGTTAAAATAATTCAGACGAGATTTTAGAGGCGACAATTTAGAATAAGACAGATGGAAGATTTTCTAGGATGTCTCGATCTTGTTAGCTAAAAGCCTTGCTTGTCATGCAAAGATGTGAGTTAAGGCACTCGGTCTTTTTGAGTGCTCATTTTTTGCAATTAATTCAAAATGTTGCGTAAAAACAAGTTGAAAATCAGTCTACCGACAATTTTGATACATTTCAACCTGATCAAACCACAAATCTAGTGGGCTAAAAATGATAGGAAGATATGATATAGTTCAAGATCGCAGCCAGTTTTTTTTTCAAATTTGAAGCTATCTTTATCATTGGGTTTTCGGGATGAGTAGTTTAGTCCTAGATACACATAAAGATTTGCACGCACCATTGTAAGCATACAAAGATGAGAAGATGAGAGACAATAGATAATAGATAAAGCTGGACTTGAAGTTCGACCATTCTCAACATTTTTGAGAGGGGAGGTCATGAACGAGGAAAAACGAGGAAAAACGAGAAAAAAATTTAAAACTAGCGCGAAAAATATTCGTGAAACGAGCGTCATAATTTTAGAGTGCATTCTAGACCTTCAAATTTTCTATCATTCTCTTCTTTTCGGTCCCAAAAGTTGCTGAAAACGGAAATTTACCGACTTTTTGCCCTGATTCTGAAGGAAGAAAGCGAATTTCAAGGAAGAAGATTGAACATCGCACATAATTATAGTTTGGTTAAATTATTTTTGAAAATAAGACGTTCTAAAATGAGTCTGGAAAAATTATCTTAAAAATGAAGAAGAAAAATGTAAGCGTCATAAAAACACGACGAGGAACTAAAGAAATTGCCGGGATACTGAATGAAGTAATTATACGACGAAGGCTCTAAGCCGAGGGCTCAGATTCACTACAAAGCGACTAGCGATAGAACCTGAATAAATGAATGAAAATGTAAATCCCTGAAATGCGCGCGCTATGAGAAAGGCCTAATAATTAGGCTTTCATGACTTATTTTTCGGATCAGTTCGCGAAAATAATAAATTTCGGCATTTTTAGGCAAAAATTCCATGACTTAATTCATCAAAATAAATCAATTCTTTTGTGAAATATCAATGAAAATTGTATTAAATTTATAGAAAATCTATAAATCGCAGATTGATAGCAATTTTGTTTTCAGTTGTAACTTGTAGCTTTTCTTTCTAAATACCAAAAAAAAAATTAGCAATTCAATGCCACTCTTTGATCCTAGTCGCTACCCACATGAGCGATGCACAATCAAAAACTGGCATTAATTAGCCTCCCGAGACTTTTTCCATTGCTAATTCCTTTGGATTGAGTAGTAAAACGGTGGTTATAAGATTCCTACCCCGTCCCAAGAATTGCGCGTATATGTGCAGTAGAAGAATTGCAGACCAGCACATAAATTGACGCGCAAAGCAAAATTATGCAGAAATCGTTTGCATACACGCATTTGTAATGTAGGAAATCGACACCGAGAGGAAAAATGTACACCCACAAGAAGTTGAGTTGACATAGTGAGATCACTTATGCGATTGTGATACATTCCTATAACTTATTAGATAAACAAAATAAAAATGAATTATGTAGCTTTCAATAAATACTAAATGAACAATAATAGCATAATCGAGTCAATTCTAGATATTGTATAAAAATAATTAGAAGCAAACTAACTTCAAATGTTTCAAAAAAGAAGGAATTGTGAGATAATATAAAATCTCTTCAGCTAATTCTAGATATCGTATACCAAACTAGCAATAACTTATGGAAACTCAGAAACTTATGCAAAATGATTCTAAGAAAACCATAGCGATTTTCCTAAGACCTCAAGTATCGAAGTTGTCATTTTCGTGGTTCTCAATTTCAGCAGATTGACTTTCAGAATTCGCTTCATTTCTTTGTGTTTGTCACTTGCATGACAAAAATAAAAAAAAATGATGAGCGCTCTAAGCAAAAACTCCAGTTGAATGAAGTTTATTAGTAGTAAAAAGTTGCACACTTGCAGCATTTTGTTTAGCAATACATTCTAGGAACGGGAGTCTTTCAGATAAGATTATTTGCGAGGAAAAAGTATTACTAGACAATGTTTTCATTGGTGAATTTCTTTTGTTTTCAAGAAAACCAAAAAAAAACTTCGTGCAAAATTTAAACATTTCTTTTTTGAAATAGAGCCCCCGAAATTTGTTCACACATTGGTTAATTTTCAAACTATGAACTTTGATGTGCATCTCACCTTGAAAAAATCATTTTTCCATGTCAAGAATAAAATAACACAAGAAAAAATTTAAACTTGAACGCTCTTCCAAAGCATAATCGTCAATGAGTGGCGAATGTCATGTAGGACGACTCCCTAAGGGCGGTTTATCAAAAATTAAAGAGCATCAGCTTTCTAAGGGTTTTGGCATATCCCCAGAGCCCCTTTAGCTTGAAAAGGAATTTTTGGAAAAGGCACCCATAGTTGTTGAATGTTCACTTTTATCTTCTTTGACAATATTATCTTGCTTAAACATAGGAGCTTCTTGTATAAGTCGCCAAGGACTACCCCAAAATTATAAAAATCATCAAGGTTTTAAGGTTAGGAAGTGTAGGGAAAATTATTTTAAAAAACGCGAATTTTTCAAATGATGCTGTGATTTATTGATCAATTATACAAGCGATCAAAAATTGGTGACATTTTCAAGAAGTCTAAAATAATGGACAAACGTTAGACGCAAAATAACGCACTTTTTTAGCAACGAAAGATGTTCTGCAAGTCTAAGCAGTGTTGCAAGTTGTCAATCTTTCGACTTTGGCATCTTTTCCTGGAAAATCAGGGAGATGGGGCAAGGACGCAGAGTTTTGGAGAGGAAAAAATCCTAGTGGCAGATGATTCGAACAAAAAGCGCCTAACAATGTTTGCGAGAAAGTGTCTAATGATTTGGCTATTTATGGATGCGAGAAAATCAACACGAGTTGGTGGATAATTTATAAATAAAGTCTTGGAAGATGTTCCTAAATATTATTTTCGTTTAGGATAAAACTATTCAGGAAAAACTGCTAATAATGCAAAAAAAATTTTAACTTGATCATCAAAGCTGTATACTAAAATATTTAGTATGTGAACAATAAGTGGCACATCATAAAGTTTTCTACTAACAATAAATGAGTTATGATGAAAGATCATCAAATTAAGATTCAACACCAAAAAACGTATGTATGATCAGGGCTGCGCGAAACTTCGACTTCGAATTTTTCAACTTTTTGACTTCGCGCAGCCTCGTATATCACTTCATCCACTGAAAGTGCGCCATCGTAATTTACCCCCAAAAATAATTTAGACTACATGGAAGTTGCGAGTGCGCACGAATGTTCTCAAATTCAGGGCAAATATCAATTTTAGTCAAACGATCCTTCGGAAATCTGATTTTCTTCGGGAATAATTTAGTTGTCAATCTTCGAACGGCTAATTATGATGTCTCGTGGAGAAGTCTGTCCTGACTCTGATGAGCATAGAGATGAGCAACTAGAGTTTTTAGTTTAGTGTCGCCGAGATCTAAGGGTAGATTTTCAGAAACTTGGAAAGCAATGACGACAGCTTGACACTTTTGAAGGTTTGGATCAATATTATATCAGTCAAAGAAGGAATTAGAATGATTCAGAATATTAATTTGAGAAAATGGTCTGTGCATTGAAATTGACCTATGAATCATGCATGCGAATAAAGATGACATTATTCCAGAAATCGGAAAGTTTTAGCGTTTTTCTCGCAACTTTGGCCATCTGGCATTGGGAAAATGCTAGAAATTCGGGGTTTATGATCAGTGATAATTCATTTTCCAACGAGATGGCTCACACTCAGATGCATCGAATGAAAATGAGATGATTATTTTAAAAAATCATAAATATAACTTTCAGTGTGCAATCAAATAAAATATTGGATGGATAATGATTATATGATAAATTTTCAGTTAATAACTCGAGAAAAATATTGGAAAAGTTGAAAATAAATTTGAAGGAAAAGATCTCGATGTCAACATTTTGAAGATAAATCTTCACTGCAAAAATTTTAGCTCGATTTATCAAAATCGTGGAGCTCGTTTCAGTTTAGGGATCAATGAAAATGGATTGGCTTGCAATCATTTATCAATCAAAATTACGACGATTTACGAAATAAGTCGTGCTTATTTCTTCTGATTCAGATAAGTGGAGGCAGAAGAGTAAAGCGATGGAAGATTATGCACTAGCTGATCTAATGTCTAGTATTAATCATAATCTGAATTTGAATAAATTAGGGAGGATGACCAAAATAGATCTACCAAATGTCATATTCTTATTTTCTAGACATGACATATAAATGCATACATTTATTCGCGATCTTAAAAATGAGCATGAATAGGTAATTTTCGTCTAGGGTAAGGTGAAGATCATGAACTTTCCGAGGATTGTTGAAAATTTATTCAAAATTTTATCTATCATGTGACATTTCTTTTTGCATCCATAATTTCTGGCCAATTTTGGCAAGTTCTGTGTTCGGGGCGAGCACGTTTTTCTAAACAATCGTGGGCTTCAGAATTAGGCTCAATTTCAGCAAATAATATTCAAGGAATCAAAACATAGAACATAGGAGGAAGTGCAAAGAAAATATAATGCAAACGGAATAAAAATATCATTTTTATCAAAAGATGATAAAATACTCATTTTGGCAATCTGAAATTCTTTTAGACAGAAAAATCGACACCAATGATATGCATAGATGAAAATTGAAAACACTAGTGCACGAGGGGCTATCAATAGAATTATGATCTGACTACTCAAATATTGAATGAGAATTTTCAATTGCAATGAAAAACCTGTAAACCATCAACCGAGGACTCGCTTCTTATTCGACAAACTTCGAATTGCATTGATCAGTGAGGAATAGGTAATTGAATTTTCAGGAGTAAAAATTTGTAATTTTCGAAAACCAATTACGAGGTATGAATAAGATGATTCCTAATGAGAATCAGAGCTGGACGAAAGTTTCAGTTTCAGTTTCGGAAAGAAATTTTAGGGCTTTCGGTTCAGGATTTTCTTCAAAAATCGAAAATCACTTTCGGTTTCAGTTTTCAAAATTTGTACTTTCGTCCAGCCCTAACGAAAATATCAATTTTCGGGATGTTGAAAGAGTTTTAAAAGGGTTGCAAAAATTAAGGAAGTTCTGAAAATGCAAATTTTTTAAGGATAATGACAGAAGTCCGCATTTATCGCAACATTCCGCGAAATCTTTTTTAATCCATAGAATATTTTATCTTTCAAGCATTTATAGGAAGCTAATTTTCACGTAGCATCCTTAAACCACACCACTTTTTTTTTTTGCAATTCTCAGAATTTAGACAAAAATGATATTCTAGGATAAGATAGTGAAGTCAGAAAGATTTCTTCAAAAATGGTGCTGGCGCTAACAATAGAGCTAGAAAAAAATTCAGATGCGCTATGTGTCTGCCCCCATCATTTTGTATGCAAACGAGGATAGGGCAAAAATCGTAGCGAGAAGAAGAAGGGCAAACCTAACGTCTTCAGCATAGGGAGGCTTTTCTATCTTAGAGCATATATTTTCATGAGATAAGGCTAGAGACGCAGATATGGCTTTTAATGTGCAAATGTAAATATTTTGCCACTAAGACGATAATTTACGTCGATTCCAAATTAGCACCAAGTCAGAAGAATAATTTCGGGCGAATTGTAACAAATTACCATGCGAAGTTTAGTATTTTGGGTAAAGTAATACCAAGGACTCAAAAATGGTGATATTTGAAGAAGAAGAAGAAGAAATGAAATCTGCACGTTAAATTTTATGGATTCAAAGAAAGCCCATCCCAAATATGACTTGACAGCGTCAGCCCAAAAATCTATGCAAATCAGATAAATTCGTAGAAGCGCACCTCATCTACCGAGAATGTTACGCTTTGAAAGAAATTCTAAATTGAACGTCGGTAACTTCAAAATAAGACTATTGCTCACCTTTGTAAACAAGATTCCTAGAAATCCATTAGGATCTAATGGAATAAGACAATACTTCCTTTTTCGTATATGCATGAAATTCAAGTTGCGCATGAAAAAGAGAAAAATGTGACTTCCTTGTGGATTGAAACACGTGCAATATGTATAATTCTGGCATATTATGGATTAACTAATTCAGATATCAAAATTAATTAGACTGAGCGATTATTTAGCAAAAAACGAATGATGTGACGGGATGTTTTGCTAAAATTGTGGAAAGTAACGTCAGAATTTTGGTAGTTTTAGCTCGTACAAGGTTCAAAAAAGAGAAAAAGGAGTGTCACTTAGTATTTTCTGAAGCACATACAACATATTATCATGTCCATTAACTAACAATAAGGCAAGCCACACTTTCTTTACTCCAAAATAATCTGCCCCGCAAAGATATATTCCAGACGGTGTAGCATCTCTCTAGCTTTTGTCCCTTTCCTTTTCTGAAGAGGGGAAATCCCTTCGTCTTTATTGAAGCATAGTGACAAAATAATATATTTTTACCGCATGAAAAAGAGAGGAGCCAAATAATGGCGACTAAAAGCGTCTAACATTTAGGTACGGTAATAGGCCTTTGACACGCCCATCGAATTTTCGCATGCAAAAGGTCTTTGTTGACGGACATGATCGGGTGATACAGGAAATTAATGATTTTCGATTTATCGAAGATTTGTCAAAAACTCGAATGATAAAAAGATAAAAGTTTGATGCTCACATGTGGAAAGGAAGAATGAAGGAAGAGTTTTTGCAAGATTGACAAGCGACAAAATGACAGGTGTGAAGATTTTCTCCGCGCTTATGAATGAAAATGAATAACTTCCCAGATGAATTCTAACCTTTCAAAATAAAGAAGTGGGTTCAAAAATCTACAAATCCTGAATTATTTATCATTTATTTATGCAAAGGCGTACCTAATGATCCAAGATATCTTGTTCCAAAATCGAATTTCTTTGATTCAGAAAAGTAAAATGTTCAGACGAAAAGTGCTCTTCTGACATATTGTCACTCAAATGTTGTAAATCATTGATAGGTTACGTCAAAACTTTTCAACGAAGAATCCGCTCAAATTTTACTGATCAAAGAAAATTTTTTGTCAAACTGATTCTTGGGCGAAGTTGTGTATTGTTCTCTGCTGAAAGGTATAAATTTCAACTGCAGTTTATTAAAAGTTGAAAAGGAAAGTATTAGGTTGAACCATAATTTCTGTTACACAATGACAAAAAATTTCAAATTTATTTTTCT